>CAUJRU010000747.1:0-206455 GCA_963277665.1 Viscum album
TATCTCGATTCATTCATGAGGACTTTTTTGGAAAAATTATTAATTCGAATAAAATTCATATAAGAAATACTAATATGTATTATTAACCAATAAAATTCGTGGATGTCACCAAAACTTTCAAATTATATTTATTTTAACATTTATAATACCAATTATTTGATTCTTTCATTAATAAGGAAAATACTGCATCATTATTGTGTCATATATATTTTTAATTTTTCAATGTCTAAAAATTATAAATAAAATACCATTATGTAGTAACGCTTTTTATCTTTATAATGAATATTTATAGTTGAAAATATAATATATATAACCCTATGTAAAAATTTTTTTACTAAAAGATATATGCTTATGTCGTTTTTGTATTTACTTTAACTTAATTAATTTAAAGTGTCATTATCACATACAAGTGGATCCATGGGGTCCCGAAATCATCCCAAAGATTCCCATGGTCGGACATGTATCAACCAATAGGGTTAGGACATGTTTTAGGGTAAATTAATATTATTATAATATTATTTTTTACCCTTATTTACCAAATTTACCCTTTAACCATGGTAAATAAAAATATTTACTGAATAATTATTCAAAATGTCTAAAAATAAGAGTTACCTATTTACATAATTTGGAAATCCTGATTCCAAATATGCAATTCATTTTTCCAAATTCAAAGCACATAAGTGGCAGAAATTAATTTAAAATTAATTCCCGCTGTCAAAACAAAAAGCGTGTTTTTAAGAAATAATAACTATCAAAAGATTAATAATTGTTTATGTCTGGTTTAAATGTGAAATTACATCCAATGGCCAACATTTTATTAAATGGTAAAAATATATTCTGAATATACTTGAAAACCACTCAAATTCATAATTTATCACTATTAATTATTTTGATTAAAAAAGTTGTTTTTAATTAAAATTTAGTCATTTTCACTATTCATCAAAATATAAAAGTTATCCGAAAAGTACCAAAATTTCACCCTAGGATAATTTTGATATTTCTAATCCAAAAATAAAGTCCATTTTGAGAGATAAAATTTATAAAATTTCAAAAAGTGGGTATTACTATTCATAATGGCTACTTTGATTGGTTTTGGTGTGTGTTAGAACTCAAAGTTGCGTACAACACACGCTACTGTATTATTCAAATAGAAGTGTATCACAGAAGATTGGTGTGTTACATTCTCTCCTCCTTCAATAAATTGTGTCCTCATAATTTATACTCGGTATTGGAAACTTGGAGTTGACATTTCAAAATATCTTAGCTGAAATCCCACATCGAAAAATGGATTAATGAGGCCTCTATTTAAAATAAAGAGTGGTAAGTATGAAGGTTACTGAAAATAACACATACTAGGGTTCCATGTAGGAAAATATGTATATGTAAGAGAAATCTAACAATCAATATCTGATGGAGAGTGGTAGAGAACATGGATATGAAAAGGCCAATAATCCCAAATCCATAAATTTATGATGATCTAAGGTACCATCTAGGACAACATTTTTGTTCTAATTTCCTTTTATTAATGATGAGGAATTTATTTATGAGATTGGATAAGATCATAAGGATATATACTTACTTTATAATTAGAGTTTTATTCATTAATAAATTTCTACCATAAACTAATCTTTCACTACAAAACATAATACAACTCAAAAATCCTCTATTTATCCTAATCATATTGGGTTCTAAATATAATGAATGTATAATTCACATATCAGACCCATTAAAAAAAGAAACTACATTATACAATCCAGGTACTTCACACAGTCCAGTGGTAGGCGATAAATCCCAATCTCACTATGGTTGTGGGTTCAATTCCTGCAGCTTTGTCCAACGCGACGTGTTGTCACATAGTCTGCATGTTGTCCTTTTATAAAAATCCAAAAATAACCTCTCAAACTTAATATATTACAACCTTTAGACTTATCCAAAATACTACTATCCAAACTCACAGTCCAAAATTTATAAGGAAGTTAAACACAATGAAGATCCTTTTTTGCATGTAATAACATGTGAACACCTTCACCATGTATTATTTTAAAACATGGTAACATCCTGAATTACCATAAAACCTTATTGATTACATTCATGCTCCCTTATTCTTTATATAATACTAGATATACTCTTTCTATCAAAAATGTTGTAAACTCCAACGATGAAAAATCATTAATCAGTTTCAAGGTATTCAAGAATATCCAATATAATTTACCCAAATCAACCATATCTTATTACAAAATCAGTACCTCAATATTAGGACTATATTAAGGTTTATCTTTCCTTCAACCATGTAATTTCAAAAAAATTTAACTCGCTGTATAGTCACTTTTCTTAGTACCATAAAATCTCAAATCCTCAATGAAATAGTACTGCAGTACAATCCTTATTTATTTCCAGAACATCATTGATACAACACTTAAATGAAATAATTCCAAAATAACAACATAAGAACACCTGTCATTCCTCTTCATTTGTGGTAGTATCATAACTTGATTATTATCCAATAGCATCATTTGCGGCATAGTCTGATTACTGGGACATTGGTTCACGTAGTGTCCAAACTCCTTGAAGATGAAGAATTGTACATTTGAAACCTTTTTCTTACACTTGTAGTCACATACTTGGTGTCCTTTTTCTCCACACTTATAACATACTCCCATTCCCCTCAAGAATTTTCCATGGTGATTCTTTCCACAATTATCACATATGGGAAAATCCTTTACCTTATTCCCTCTATCTGTCCTTCTCTCTACCATCCTTTTCTTCTCTGGCTTCCCTTCAAAGCCATAGGACTCCGAGAATTCTTTACTTATCTTATCAACACATGATACTATTTCTTCATATGATGATAATACATGGGAGACTATTTCCCTTCTAAATTATGGCTTAGGACCATGAAAGATATAATCCTTCTTACTCTTTGGATCATGTGTATTGCTGGAGTTCTCATTCCTTCTATTGGGCACCATTTCTAAACAATGGCATACACTAGATTAGTTTATGAATAAAAATACCTAATCCTAAACTTGTGAAACACTTAAAATAAATTAAACAGTTTATGAATATAATCCATAATCATAAAAATGTTTTTTTGAGTAATTATATACTCATAATCCCTTCATATTGGTTTGTAAAGAAAATGAGAATTATCCAAAGCATATCCCCCAGGAGTGTCATAACCAAGAGTGCAGCAAGGCCCGTTATCGTGCACTAGTTCCCGTTCGAGTCTATCTCAAAACGGTGTTTTCGGGTTTTACCCCTAGGTACATCTGTACCAGAGCCACCTCTACTTGATCGTATCCAGACAAGGATGTATTGCTTGGAAAACTCAAAAAATCTCTACAATACCAAAATTCTAGGAAGTTCTTCTATACTAATCCTCAAAGTCTATCTTAGGAAAATGTGATCTAATCAGAGTTTATCTAAATCTAGTTTCCAAGGTTATTGCTAAACATCCTCTGATACCAACTGTAATGCCCCGACCCCAGTTACCCAGAGCTATTGCATTATTTTAATACATTGGCATGATTACAAGGAATCAAGTCCCGAAGGACCAATCGATTTAGCAGTCTTGAAAAATAGATTACATACATGAATGTTACATTACACTATAAAATAAAAAACAACATAAATAATCCTTTATGAATTCCATTATTCCCGTGGATGAACCCTGCATATCAATCACAATACACTTCGTAGAATCCTGGGAAAAATAAAACATAGAAAGGGGTGAGCTCAGATGCTCAGTAAGGATAACAATATAGTGGAGACTTTCATAAATAAGCATAAACATTTAAGGCAATGTATATCTAAAACAAAAGCCTTTTAAACTTGAACTTTAGCATAATATGGAAAAAATAAAATGAAATAATTCCATTTAATTATTCACATAGATATTCTACTAGTCGAATGACCACATGAACCATTAATATTATTTTCATAATGAGGGAATTTATAATGCCAGGCATTCTAAAACATTTTGTCAAGGCCTCGGCGAAGACGTCTAAAAATGATTAGGGCCTCGGCCAAAACCATATATCAAATTGGGAAAGGGCCTCAGCCAATTCCACATCTAGTTGTCTCATGAGACCTACTGATGCATCGAGGATCTATAGCGGGCTCCACCCGTTACTTACTATGTCCAATACATTCCTCATATGAAAAGGTTGAAACATTACATAAACATTTGTATTAGAACTAGCATACAAAATGTCAATACTTGAACCATAAACCATGAATGGTATAAAAATAGAACATCCACAGTCAAACATATCATAACTCATTCCATATAATATGGAATATTGTATTATAATAAATCAACCTCAATAAAAAATAATATCCAGTAAAGGATGTTAACATAGTTGAAAATGATGAGTAAAATATTTTGAGAGAAATATACTTTTTGTAAAATCATTTAAAAGTCACACATTTATAAAGGAAGTAATTTAAAAGATATTTTTGAATCAAAGTGTCCCATACCACTTTGAAACTTTTGAAAAGAATTATTATTTCAAAACATTCTTGTCCATATAAATAAATCCTTAAAATCATTTTGAAAACATGGACATTAATTAAAAATATTTAGAAAGATAAATCTTTAAAACATTTAAAAGTCTGATCTTGATAAATATTACCTTTCAAAAATATTTAAAATACTCATTTTAAAATCATTTTTATGAAAAATGTACATGGATGATAAAAATGTCCCAGTAAATACTTTCACATAAACAATCTCGGATAATTCTGAGATTGAGGAATTAACCCTTACCAATTTGGTAACATACGAAACATACACCACATGAAAGAGGTATCATACTATGAATATGTAAATACACATAAATTAAAGTGTATTACACAAATAATACAATTATGGGCGGTACATACACCACACACAAGGTAATGGTGGAAATAAGGCATAAATCTCATGGGAATAAGAAGTGAGATGAAAACCCCTTACCTTGTACTTTTTTTTTCGAGGGTAGGTTAACCTTCTGTATAATGGTTAAATAATTTTTATTAAATTATATAAGAATAATATACATTAATATGATATCATATATGATCTTTTAACATTTCTTTGTTAATAATATCTTAGTATTATCGTCGTTTTGGGTGTTAACTTACTAGTTTTATTTTATATATTTTGTTACATAAGCCGTGTTTGTTATGGATAGGTTGTATCCCATACATATCCAGAATGATATCAAATCCTTAAAAATTATTATTAATCATAAAATGAGAAATAGACTCGAATGGATACGATGTGAAATGAATCTCATCACGTTCGTGGAGACGGTAGTCCGTACGTACGCACGAATGCTACTTCCATTTCATTTTTCATTTTAAAAGGAATCAAAAACAAATAATACATAGGTATAATATTATTATAGTATAATATAATATCTTATATGTGTTACTTAAGTTCATTAATACCATCCTTTATATGTTCCATGTATGGTATAAACAAGTCATATCACATTGAGGTGGTGGTAGTCCGCACTTCCTCAAATGAAATTATTGTATATATATACAACATGAAACGAATAATGGTATGCTATAAAATGGAATTAAAGAAGATTATATATAAAATAAATATAATAAATATTATATTTAATTATAGTTCCATACTAATGGCCACCATGAGTGGCGGTAGGAGATAATTGAACAATCATCGTTTCGTGAGGTGTTTGGTTTCCATCCACAGAAACATTATGTTCTTCACCAATTAGATGAAGGTGTGTGTAAGTTTAGTTCGAATAATTCTCATAACAATATCCTAGTATATTTAGGATTCTGGTTTTGTTACAAAATAAAATAATAAGAAGAGTTTAGGGGTTGGAGAAGTAAAATAAAATAAAAGAAGCTAAGAGAAATCGTTACCTTTAATTTAGGAAACTCTCTTTGGTTTGAACCAAAAAAGGACCCTTGAAGTGCCTTCTTCCTAAGTTAAGGCTTCTAGGAGGAGGATAGGTATGTTGAGAGAGTATTGGGTCAGGTTTTGGCCGAACCAAAAGGCTTTGAAGGTGGGAAGAATTGGTTATATGTTGTGTCCTTTTATAAGGGGGAGGAGGGGCTCTTTAGGAAAAACTTAAAGTATTAGTTTATAATACATTCATATTCGGTTTATAATGGCTCCAAAGTGGATTATTCAAATTCTAATGTGGGGATGGGTCGAAATAATTTCAACCAATATATTTTAGACAGGTTTGGGTCTTTACATTAACCTTATCTTTTATTTTTAACTCTTGGTTAATTAGTTTAACACTTACCATGTCACTTTGTATTTTTATAATATATAGTTAATAAACTTACTATATACATCTAAGAGACCCCCAAGTGGTACATTAATGATACAACTATCATTATATAAGTCCTTTAGTCGAACCTTATATTTTTAGGAATATAATTTCATTCAATAATATAATATTTGTTTAAAAAACTCATTTATGTCAATTTTGACAATATTTAATAATTGATTTTTGTTAATGTCTTGGAAACATTATTAATTAGAATAAAATTTATTTAAGAAATAATAATATGTAATATTAACCAATAAAATTCGTTTATGTCATAAAAACTTTCAAATTATATTTATTTTAACATTTATAATACCAATTTTTTCATTCTTTCATTAATAAGGAAAATACTGCATCATTATTGTGTCATATATATTTTTAATTTTTCAATGTCTAAAAATTATAAATAAAATAAAATTATGTATTAAATCGTTTTATATTTATAATTAATATTTATAGTCGAAAAAATAATAGATATAACCCTATGTAAATTGTTTTTTCTAAAAGATATATGCTTATGTCATTTTTGTATTTACTTTAACTTAATTAATATAAAGTGTCATTATCACATAGAAGTGGATCCATGGGGTCCCAAAATCGTCCCAAAGATGCCCATGGTAGGAAATGTATCAACCAATAGGGTTAGTACATGTTTTAGGGTAAATTAATATTATTATAATATTATTTTTTACCCTTATTTACCGGATTTACCCTTTAACCATGGTAAATAAAATATTTACTGAAGTAATTATTCAAAATGCCTAAAAATAAGAGGTTACTATTTACATAATCTGGAAATCCTGATTCCAAATATGGAATCCATTTTTCCAAATTCAAAACACAGAAGTGGCAGAAATTAATTTAAAATTAATTCCCAATGTCAAAACAAAAAGCGTGTTTTTAAGAAATAATAACTATCAAAAGATTGAAAATTGTTTATGTCTGGTTTAAATGTGAAATTACGTCCAATGACCAAAATTTTATTAAATGGTAAAAATATATTATAAATATACTTTAAAACCACTCAAATTCATAATTTATCACTATTAGTTATTTTGATTAAAAAAGTTTTTTTAAATTAAAATTTAGTAATTTTCACTATTAATCAAAATATAAAAGTTTTCCGAAAAGTACCAAAATTTCACCCTAGGATAATTTAGATATTCAGAATCCAAAAATAAAGTCCGTTTTGAGAGATAAAATTTATAAAATTTCTAAAAGTGGGTATTACGATTCTTAACGGCTGCTTTGATTGGTTTTGGTGTGTGTTAGAACTCAAAGTTGCGTACAACACACACTACTGTATTATTCAAACAGAAGCGTATCGTGGAATCTTGGGGTGTTACAATCTTGGTTTTCCTCTAATATCTCATTTTCATTAATTTCCTTTCCACATTGTTTCCTCCTTACAACTATGTGGAGATAAGGTCTTGTAATTATATTTCTATCTAAGATGATGTATTTCTCTAATAAAACTTAATCTGGCTATTTGCCTTTTTGAAGGATCTCTAGAGGGGATTTTTTTTCTTAAAACCCTTTCCTCTCAGATCATTATCTCAGTAGATGAAATTGATCTATCTCCAGTAAGTGATATCTGTTTACCTTGTAATAGTCATTTTTTCACTTATATCATACTTTTAGTGGTATTAATCCTCATATTATTGGTGGGTCTAAACCTTTATTTGATGTATTTTAATTCTAGGGATTCCTCTTTGATCATTATCACATTTGACTCATTATTGGAATTTCTCATTTAGGTAGACTGATTGATCTTGTGAATATATATATATATATATATAATAGGTTCCACAAGTCCTTTCACCACCCTTGAATCCTTAATTTTCTTGATTTTCATGAAATTAATTTTCAATTTATTTCCTTGACTTAATTGGATTTCATATTTTATTTCAAATGGTCTGGATTTATGAAAATCCCTTTTCAAATTCTTTTATAAATAAGGTTAATTTTGAGAAATAATTCTTCAATTTAAAATGGATTTGATATTTATCTTTTATTAAAAGTGTTGGATTGAAAGTTTTTTTTAATGGAATGAACATGATGAAATACTATGATATTTGTTTTTCAAATTAAAATGGATTATTAAAATATGGGTTGGGAATTTGAACTGTGAATTGATTTGAAACTAATAGATTTAACATGATTGATTGATTGAATGATTAATTGAAAGATCATGTGATCCTTGCTAGTCAATGGGTGATTTGGAAATGGATTTTAAGACTATTAATTCCTAGTAATGGATTGTTGAGGTAGACTTTATCTAATATATGTTCATCATGATTTCCCCAATGGGGTGTTGATTTATTATCTCATTGGACTAAGGATTAGGGACATGTGAAAACACTTTGAGCATATATAATTGACAATGTAGTGCAAGGATACTAGAGTAAGAAACTAAATATCCCAAGGTATTATGAAAATATTTACTAGTTATGAATTAATTATTACATGTCAGAGATTATATATTTGTTTCAATCTTTCCTTCTACTTTTGTTAAAATTCTCATTTAAGAGTGTTTTGATGTACCATCCTTCTATCTTATTTGAAAGCATGTTTTTATTGGAAATGTGAAATAATTAACCATACCTTATCATTAATTAAATTGATGAATATATTTATTATTTTTTATTGAATCATATTATATAATATTTAGTGTATCCTACAAGGTGTTTAGTTCACACCCTACCATTGGCTTTGGATGTTTGTAGATTATGTTATGCTAGGTCTCAGAAAAGGGAATGTTCCACTTCGATGTGGAAGATGTGATTGAGTATGGGACCTTGTGTGATGGTAGTGACCAGTGGAGTTACGATCAACCCGTTCCATGGATATTCATTGTTTAGTATTAATGGATTTTGTTTCATCTTTTGGGTGGTTTATTAGTCTGGGTTTTTATCTGATTTCCACTGGTAATATTTTCTCTTTTTATGATTCACATTATGGTTGTATCCTATTTTATCTTCTGATGCGTTATATTAATTTGTTGTTATTTTAGTGAAATTGTTCCCTTTATCTATTTTATGATGACATATTGCTAGTTTCTATCCACTGGGGATCAATAACTATCTTCGGCTCATGATAGGTTTGGATTAGGTATCATTGAACAACGAAATTTTTGTTGGATCCAATTTTTTTTTATCAAAGGTGGTTGACTACATATCAATGTTGTCTATTTTCCATCTAGGATGTATTGGTAGAAAGGATGTGGGATTTTTAGGTCATAAGGGATAGTTTATATCTAAGTTATTAGATAAAACTCATCATAAAAATCCTTAATTAACCATGGGTGTTTGGGAAAAATGATTTTGAGGAATGAAGTAACCCGATACTTGTCTTCTCTTAAACATGATCTTATTAATTTTGAATCCTTAAAATTTGGATTATATCTAATTTAATTTATGTTACTTTATGTTTTTGTTTATTTATTTATCATAATATCCCTACTGAGGTATTTATGCTTCCTGGTGAAATTTTATAGAAACATGCCCCCACGAAGATGTTTGAACTATCTGCATGAGGGAGATGCTGATAAAACATTAAAAGTGAACACTCTAGTAGATTAGAACCTATTTAATATTTTGGTTCATTTTATCCATTATTTGG
The DNA here is from genome assembly GCA_963277665.1 of Viscum album. Lineage (NCBI taxonomy): Eukaryota > Viridiplantae > Streptophyta > Magnoliopsida > Santalales > Viscaceae > Viscum > Viscum album. Next base: position 9,918 of record CAUJRU010000747.1, read on the forward strand.
GGAAGGTAGATACACTTGTTCCCATTTATGATACAATGGTGGAATTTTATAGGGTTGAAACAAGAGACCATTCTCGGTAATTTCTTTTGAAGAAAAAACCATCTTTCCAAGGCTCAAATGATCCTTAGGAGGAAAATGATTGGTTGAAAATTATTTATGTAATTTTTTATTTCTTGGGAACACGAGAACTAATAATGTTGAAATGTTATACTTTGAAGCTTAAAGGACCTAACAAGAGGTTGGGGGATTAAATGGTTATAGCGAAGAAAACTGAAGGCTTGGAATAAAATGAATTTGAGGATATTTTCAAGGAGAATTTATATTTAGATTCTATTGTCTTTGAAAATTATATGGAGTTTCTCAGCCTCCAAAAATTTTAAATAATTTTCTATCCGAATTAATACCAATTTTTTAAACTTATTCATTTTCTCATGAGGTATTGAAAAATTAGATGCGAGTGGTTTAAAGGATCGAGATGAGTCTTCAATATAATATCATATCACATGATTTCATGATGAATATAAAATATTATATATATTTTTTAGATAGATTATTAATGGATGAACTTGACCTGGCTAGAAATTCAGGGATAACATGATTTCATCAAAATCTCAGTGGAATTTTGGTTTGTTCCTTTAAAGGAAATATGAATTTCGATGAGTCTCACAGTGGATTATGATATAAGGAGTCATCCATTACTATTTTTTTATATAATAGGACCTCTATATTTATCCCACTATGGAAAGGTCAACAATTCGATGTAAGTTTGTTTTAAGGCATAAAAGATAAGTGGATCATGCGGTCGCTCATGCCACTTGAAAAAGTTATTTCACATATTTTTTCCCATGTATTGTCATATGCTCATAATGAATTAATGGTTCAATAATATTCTTAAATAAATATGGGGTTCCAACAGCAACCATCCATAATGAATCTTATTCACTCATTGAAAGAGTAACTACATTAAGCTGATGTGGGTCCTCCGATAGTAAGATGTACCATCACTATAGATTCATGTTTAGTAAATGTTTTATTTGATACTGGTGTATCTCATTAATTCAATTTAACTCATGTAGTGAAAATATTAAGCATTCCTATATAGCTTATGTATTATGTGATGGATATTTCTATGACACTCAGAATGAAGAGATAAAAATGTATCTAATTCCCTACATGTGACTTATCTTTATCAAACATTGATCTCAACAAGGATTTTCTAGTTCTCCATATGGAACCCCAAGAATTAATTCATTAGATTTATAGGATGATTTCGAAAAAATACCAAATTTATTTCTATTTCAATGAGTCTCCTTTACTTCCCCTTGTGGGATGAGCATATTTGTTACAGGGAGAATGAGAATAGAGATTGAGTTGAGCTATACCTCTTCATTTAGAGTCAAATAAGGTGATATCTATGTTTTCTATTGATCTAATGAAATAATATTTGAGTGGTGATCTTCCTCCAATGGTCACTGAGTATCCAGACATGTTTCTATTTGAAATTTTTGTTTTTTCACTGATAATATAGGTAGAGTTGTATATTGTCTTCTTACTAGGTACCAATATTATCTATACTCCCTATTACTACATGGATATATTTTAAATTAACAATTTAATAACTAGGGTTGATTATTTTTAAACAAATGATTCATTCACCCAAGTGTGTCTCATTGCACAGAGCCTTTTTTGAAGAAAAAATTATGGTACACATAAACTTTGTGTTTATTCCCCAAACTCAATCGAGTTATGATAATGAAAAAAATATATTTCTCCTCCGACTAATGATTTGTTTGAATATTTTAAGGTGTGATGTGGATTTCAAATATTTTCATTTGGTCTAGTTATTCCCAGTTGATAATAAAATAATCTGATATCTTTAAGACCACCTTCAATATTTGGTATAGCCATTATGATTACCTTTTTATAACATTCTATCCAACCAAAGAACCTATATTTTTTTAAAGAAATGATGAATATGATATTCCTTGATTATTTAAAATCGTTCATGAGGGTAGTTGTGTATGATATCTTTGATTACTCTAGGACCAAGGATGACCATATGAATTATTAGAGATTCTTTCTGGAAATTTGAAGAGATAATCAAATTAATTAAAATATATAAAAATTTGATTTTTTGATACTTGAAGTGATTTTCTTGGGAAAAATGGTTAAAAAATGGTATTTAATTTGATCCTAAGAAGAATAATTCATCAATGAAATTGGAAAAACCATATAATCTTTTCATGATTAAGAGATTCTTGGATTTAGTGGTTTGTTACCAAAGGTTTGTCATGGATTTCTTAATGATGGATTCTCTAATGACCAACCTCATTCTGAATGGAGTAATGCTATTTTGGGATTTGAAATGTCATAATTATTTCAATGTGTTGAAGTAAAATTTAAATTCTTCCATAGTGTTGAATAGTCCATAGACTGGGTAGGGATTTTTTGGTATTTTGCGACGTGTCAGGTTCCAGTTTAGGATGCATTCTCAAAAAGAGTGATCAAATATGGGAATTTTGTTCTCGATATCTTGGGCCACATGAGAAGAATAATACTACTCATTAACTCGAAGGTTTTATTATGATTCAAGGTATTAAGATTTGGGGGCATTACATTTTCATAGAAAATATTATCATTTATTCCGATCACAAAATCATAACATATGTATTCCATAAAAATTATTTGAATCTATGTCAGAGATGGAAGATGGAGTACCTATAATCTTTTGATTAAGACATTTCATACAACCCTAGTAAGGGGAATGTTTTTTCTGATATATTGAGAAGGAAAATTCCAACCTATGGAATAAAATAATCTTTATATGATTGGAATATGATGTCTCCCTATTATCTGGTACATTTATGAGTTCATAAGGATGAGTATGATGTTGTTCTGGAAAGAATTCCGTTGGGCTTCTCTATTATTGAGATGATTCCATGTGATAAGAAACTTGATGAAACATTTAATTGAATGAGGGACTCTCCTTATAGGGGGGGGGGTGGGGGTGTATACCATCATTTATTGGTCATTATCTTCTTCCGTTATCCTATGTTTCATGAACCAGTATGTTATTCCTTTTCCTATGAGATAATATGGGATGTGGGATTTTCATTGTTTTTAGTTGGAGGTAATCCAAATCAACATGATGATGTTTTATGATATGTGTTTATGATTATGGTATCCACGTATGAGAAGAGACAATGATGATTTTTTTGTTATTGTTATACCCATTAGAAGTTCAAGGATGAGAACAAAAAAGCTTTGGGTTTTCAATTTAATTTAGTTTGGGATGTTTTTTTCTCAACCCTATGAAAAGTAAAAGCTCTATATAAACCCTAAATCTAACCACTAAGCCTTAAAATGAACCCATACATAAACCATAAAACCTATTATTAAATATATACCCTAAACCAAACTTGTAAACCAAAAATATATCCTCTCAACCACATAATAAAACTGAAATATAACCCCCACCGAAACACCAAACTGACACTGAATCTTAACCCCTAGCATAAACCTATACCTAAAACCATAAAATGAACTCTAAAAAACGAAACCACACTCTTAAATACAGATATATAAACATAGCACCCACAACCCCAACCCTAACCCAAACCCTAAACACAACCCTCTAATCTAATGCCAAACCAAACACTAGCTATCCCCTAAACCCTAAAAAAATCCCCCTCTCAGAAAATATACAAAAACACAATATAAAACAAAACCTACACCCAAAAAATAAACCATAATCATGCCACCTACCACCTAAACATAAATATAACCCTATATAAATCTAAACTCTAACCCTTACCCCCTACCCTTAAACAAAACCCCTCTAACCAAAATCCAAATGTTACATTACCTCACCCTTAAACCCTAAACATAACCCCCCTATAAATAAGGATAACCTAACTTAAATCTAAACTAGAAACCAAAAACTAACCATTAATCATTCCTACACCACCGAAACATAATTCTAAACCTACACTAAAAAAATAAACACCACCTTTAAACCCCTAACTCTTTGTCCTAGCCATCTAACATAAAATTAAATCTAAACCTTAAACCAAAACTATAACCTCTATACCTCACTCTAAACTTTTAACCTAACACTAATCAACACCAACCCCACACCCTAACCCTTAAAGATAACCACATAACCTAAAAAAACCAAAATTATAAACTAAACACTTAAACCAAAACTCTATCATCCTACCTCATCCTTAAACCCTAAACACTACACATCCCATGAACTTGACCCTAACCCTAACCCCTAAAAATAAACCCTATAACCTAGTCACTAAACATAACATATAGAATGAAACACTAACCCCATAACTCAACCTTAAACCCTGAAATTAAATCTAAACAATAAACATAACTCCTAAATCTTACCTCTAAACTCTCCACCTGTCCACCTCACCCTAATCACTAAACCTAACACCACCATTCCATCTTAAATCTAAACATTAACCCTTAATCTAAACCAAAAATATAACACCTATAAACTAAATCAAAATCAAAAACTATATCACCCATAATCCTTAAGCATAACCCACAACCAAAACTTACAAATAATCCAGCATAAATCTAATCCACCACCCTAAAACTAAACAATAAACATTCCCCCAACACCTAAACATAATTATATTCATACATCCAAGAACTAAAATCTACCCCTAAACCCCCAACTCTATAATATAACCCTATATTTAAATATAAACCCAAAAACTAATATCTAACCTATCAACTTCACTCTAATATCTAAAACTAAAACTCCTCCACCCCAACCTAAACCCAAACCCTTAAATATAACTTCGCAGCCTAAAAGTAAAGAAAACCTATAAACTAAACTATTAAAACTAAACTCTAGCATCTTACCTCACACTTAAAAACTAAACACCAAACGACCCCAAACTCGATTCCTAAACATACACCAACCCCAGTCCTAAGACCTTCCCCAACCCTGGCTATAAATTTAATATTAACACCTAGACATCCCCACCTAAACCATCCCATAGCCCCGACCTAAACCAACACCAATCTATATCCCAAATACCTAACCATAACTCCTAGCCCCAAAAAAACCTACCCCCATCCCTATCACATAAACCTAACCCTAACCCCCAACCCAAGACCAATCCCCAACCCAACCCCTCGACCATAGTCCTGATCATACTACTCGGACCTAGCCCCAAACCTCTCTCCTAGACCTCTATCCCTACCCCCTAAACCACCCTCAAACCCAAACCAAAACCTTCCCCCATAGCTATCCCCTAAACAAAAACCATATGATCCTAACCCTAGCCTCATCCATAACCACCCACCCCCAGGAACTCATCACTAAATATACTATATGACTTCATCCATATACATACCTTTACCCAATCCATCCACCTACCCCGGGCCTCATCCATACTACTACCCATGAACCCATACCAAAAATTACCCAAGAACCCAGCCCTAAACATCCCCAATCATATCTCTAATCCTTCCTTTTCTTGTAACCCTAGCCACAACTCTAACCCCTTTCCCCGAACCACAACCCTAATCATAGCCCTAGCTTCGTCCATAGACATACATACCAACCCCATCTCTAGAACTATGTACTGGCCCCCACCCCCCTACAATCCCTGACCCATTCACTAATCCTCCCTTGAACCAATCCCAAAACCTCCCCTGACCCCAGTACTAAACCTACCCCAACCATAGCCCTAAACCTACCCCCAACCCCAAGACCAACAACCCCTAAAACTATCCACTGGGGTAGATCTAACTAATCCTACCATAGGCCTATCACCCAAACCAACCCCCAACGCAAATCCCTATCCTTATCCTTAAACCCCCTAACCCCATACCTTAACCTACCCCCATGGATATAGCCAGATAACCATATCCCCTCCATCAACCTACCACATGGAATGTTCCATAAACCTCCCCCTCAAACATAGTCCTAAACCTACCCAAGGAAAAACCCTAACCTACCACCTTCCCTTATACCTACCCCCTACCATGACCCTAGTCCCACTCCCTAGCCACAACCTAAGATGTACCCCATCTACAACACCAAACCCCCTCCCCCTGCATAGGCCAAGCCATAATTCTCCCCATGACCCAGGACCTAAACCTACCCCAACCCATATCCCTACCCCCAAACCTACCCCATAAACCTGAACTACCCTCAATGACACTGACCCTAAGCCAACCCCTAGGCCAAGACACTAAACCTACACTGACCCCTATCCTTAGCTGTAGCACTAACCCTCCAACCCCACCCCTGAACCTACCCCTTTACCCATCCCTAAACCTATTGCCGACCCCATCCCAAAACCACACATTAGACCTATCCATAAACCTATCCCTAGCCATAGACCTATCCCCAACATTAAAACCAGATCCTAACTCTAAATATAATCCACCCATCCCTATACCTAGACCTACCCCCATATACCTAACCCTCCATATTCCCCTAGAATATCCAAAAACATCCCAGAACCAAAACCCAAACCTGCATCTAGGGCCCTGGTCATAAAACTACCCTCAAAACTACCTCTAAACCAACCCCCAACCCATATCCATTGCACCATACCTAGACATACATCAACCCCAACCCTCCACCTAACCCCCCAGACCTATCCCTAAACTACCCCATATCCTCATACTGTAACCTACCCTCAAACATTACCAATAATGCTACCCCCAACCACTAGACCTACCCCCAAACCTAACACTCCCATTACAAGATCTAAGCCTACACCTCAACCCCATACCACCACATATCCATCTACATAAACCCTGTATCTAGACCTAAACCAACCCTCACCCCTACCCCTATCCCATGAACTAACCCCCACCAATTTCCCCAAACCTAAACCAACCACCCTGAACCCAACCCTAGACTTACCCCCCCCCCCAACCCAACCACTCCACCAAGCCCTCCACCTACCCTCTTTCTTTAGACCTAAACATACCATTGACCCCCAGTAACTAAACCCATCTGTACCCCCACCCCCCATAATCGTCCCTAAACCAACCCCCTTCGCCACAACCCTAGAGATACCCCTGGTCCAATCCTTAGTCCAACAACCTCCCCCCTGAGCCTTTCCCACCACCCTACCTCATCCCCTGTCATAAAACTCCCCATAACCCAAACATTAAACCTACCCACCAGATCAAGTTACAAACCTACCCCAACCATATCCCTACCCTCAACCCCTATCTCTACCCCCCGTCAACCTACATCATTCCCAAAACCAACCCTCAACCATTTCTCTTAAAACTACCCTAGGACACATCCCATGACATACCCCGACCCCAGCCCCTAGATGCCCCCCATCCATAGACCAAAACCAACCCCGACTCAATCTATAAACCTCCCATATGCCCCACCTCTAAATATCCTCCAAAACTATCCATAAACATAAACCTCTTACCCCATATCTAGCCTCACCAACCTTACCACTTAAACCTACACCAAGACCTAGCCCCATCCATAATCGCCCCCCTCAACCCAAGAACTATTAATAACCTCCTGACCCCTAGCCCTATCCCTAAATCTATCCATAAAACCACACTCTAGAGCCACTAAACCTGTCCTCTCGGCCCCTATCCTTACCCCTATCCCCAACCCTAAACCCACCCCATGACCCCACTAAACCTACCATTCCAACCCCTAAAAATACCCCCTCAACTATAACCTTAATCATACACCCAATAAACCTACACACTCCCCAAATACATAACCTATCTCTCCCACCTACTCCCAACCCCAAATCTACCCCAATCCTAGCCCCTAAAGAAACCCTCTCCCCAGTCATGGACCTACCCATGGACCAATCACTCTACCTACCCACCAAACCCTTCCCTAAACCTACCACCCAATGCCATCCACCCCAAAAAAAGCATATCCTATAAACCTTCTTCTTTCCCTAAACCCAACCCAAAACCTACCCCCTGATCTATCCCTAAAACTACCCTCCCTAACTCTAGACCTACCCCCATCCCTAGCCCAAAACATGCCTTCAACAACCCCACTAAGCTTACCCTCACATCCCCAAGGCCTAACCCCCAACTGTATCCTTTTACCTACCCATCCCCCAAAAAAAAATATCACTACCCCCATTCCTAAACCCACCATGATCACATAAAATCCCCACAACCGATCCCTCATAAACCTACCCCTGACCCCAGTAAACCTACTATCTCCCCCACCAAACCCACTCCAACCCCAACATTAAATCTATCCCCTAAAAATTAACCTAAACCTACCCCCAACACAATAACTAAAAATACCCACCCTAGCACCAAACATACCCCCAAAACCAATCACTAAACCTAACCCTCCCCTATGCCTAACCCCCTAAATCAAGCCCCTCTAACATATCCCTAAACCTACCAACCGATTCTGATCCCTACCCAACACACCCCCCCAACACCCCTATTCCCTAGACCAAGACCAAGACCTACCCTAGAACATATCCCCATCCATACCCCTATCCTTATCCCTAAACCTACTCCCTATACCTAGATATACCCCCCAAAACCATCCCCATTAAACCCCAGTTCCCTAAACATATCCCCATCCCTAAACCAATTGACCCAACCCTAAACCAACCACTTTCCATGAATATAAACCTACACATGGCCCCAAATATATAACTACCACCATCCCCATCACTAAAACTACCCAACCCCATCCATAAACCTTTCCCAGTCCCCATCCCAAAACATACCCATGTTCCTAGCCCTAAACTTACCCCCATCCCCATCCCTAAACCTAACTTTCACTAATCTTACCTCCACCGCCAATCCTAAACCTACCACCCCCACCTACCCCTTGACCCCAAGCATACAAAACCTACCACCCCCAAAAAACCAACCCACTGCACCAAACCTACCACCTTTACCCCTAACAAATCCTACCCATCCCTCACTAAACTCAACCCCTTTCCCCATCCCTAAACCTACCCCCCAACCCCATCCCTAAACAAACCCCCATGACCCCAACCCTAAACCTCACACCAACCCTATCCCTAAACCCACACACTAAACCATGCACTAATCATACTCCCAACCCCTATCCCTACACCCCATAAACCTATCCCCATGGATTTAGTCTTAATCCTACACCAACCACAACCCCTTGCCTTACGCCCTACATATACACCACATAAAACCTCAACCACTAGTCATATCCCAACCACCCCAGCCTTATCCCTAGCCCTAAACCCCAACATTTTCTATAATCCCACAACTAAGACGTTAGACTTACCCCAAAAATTCCCTTGTCCCATCCCTAGTCCTAAACATACCCCTTGAACCCATCACTAAACCTACAACCCAATTCCTCACCCTAAATGTACCTTGACCCATCCCCTAGCCGTACCCCTCAGACCCATCCCCCTGGCCCCTACCCTAAACCTATCCCCTAACCCCAGCTCTAATACTACCCTATGGCACCAACCAGAAACCTACCCTCACACCTAGCCATAAATCCACCCTATCCCAAGACCAAAACCCACCTTCCCTATCCCTAACACTACCCCCAGCCGGACCCCAGTCCTAAATCTACCTACTCACCCCTAGTCCTCATACTTCTACCCATGTCCCTACCCTTAAACTTCCCTAGCATGACCCCTATCCCCCCTTCACCACAAACCTATTACAACCAATTGAACCATCCCTAAACCTATACCCCATCCCATTGACCTACCCCCAACCACAAAACAACCCCTAGACAAAGTCTAAGACCTAAAACTACCCCTTGAACCCTAGACCTAGACCATGTCTAAAACCTCCCCCCTACATGGCCATAGTCCCATCCCTAAACTTACCACATTATCCCATATCCCAACCAACATAATCCAAAACCCAAACCTACCCCCTCCACTTTCCCTACTCCCATTCATATAACTAAAACTTCCCATACCCTAGTAATAACACTAACCACACCATGATCCATGCCCTAAACCAAACCCCTCCACCCTCCCCTAGCTCTATCCCCAACCCCCACCCCACCCCAACCCACATACCTTAACCTAACCCCACTTTGCCCAATATTTATCCCCCAATCTAAGTCATAGTGATAGCCCCTACCTTTTACATAGCCCTAACCCTTCCCCATCCCTAAACTTACCCCACCCTATGCTTAATGATACCTTCAACCAAGTCCTAAACTGATCCTAAACATGTCCCCAGTCCTAATACTACACTATTGTTCCATCCATAACCCTAGACCAATGACCTATCCTTACAGCTCCCTCTATCCCAAACCAAAACATACCCCCACCCCCATCCCTAAAACTCCCACCATTATTATACCTAAACTGACCCCACTAAACCGATCCCTTAACACACTCAAATCCCAACAAAATTTATAATCCTACACTATCCCATTCCCAAAACATACCCCCAACCAGACCCGTAGCCATACCCCCTGATCACATAGCGATTCACTATTCAATTACATCGTTACACTGCTGTTTTAAACTGTTTTTGTAATTAATATTCAAAATATAATAATAAATTTCACTTCTTGTTTGATTAAATGAATTAATTTTTATCACTATTTAACAGTACAATTTTACTTGTTTTAGTGTTCACATTGTAGGAGGAGGTGATTTGGAGACCTCGGATGGAATTCAAGAAAAACGGGCCAAACTACGCGAGATCTCAAACACAATTATGGAGTTAAATATCTACTATGCATAATCCGTGCATTAAAATAGGATAATAATTAGTGTGAATGTGTAAAAACGTGTGTGATACATTTCTCAAGAAGACTCTTGAGCCCAATTTGTCCATTTTGTGTCCCAAAAGAGGTCGATATTGTGAGGAAATTATGGGCGGGACATATTAGGCCACCCTTATGTATTTGGGCCATAACTCATGCCTATAAGATCCAATTGCTATAATTAAAACTTCCTGAGACATATAACTCTAATTTTCACCTCTCCACCGAATTTCATGAAAATTTAACGCGTTTTGGTCAGTCAACCATCCAGATAAATAATGATTAAAATTTATTTCTTTAATAGTCACATAGACCTTTAGATACTTGGAAAAATTTTGTGGAAATTTTGATGTAATTATCCATAAAATTAATCCTCCCCCTTATTATCTCAAGTTTCAAGACCTGGGGTAAGGGTGGGTCGAACTTGAGAACTCTATTCACCCATTTTAGTTCTCTTCTCTATCATGTACTTCTAAACCTCTTAGTGATCAATTTAGGGGGTGTCCTTTGTTGTAATCCCGAGTTCCACACTTGTTATCTTCATAAGGTAATTGAATTTATAGGTTTTTTGTCAATTGTTCTTCATTTATACATTCTTAATTGGGGTTTATTATGGTATGATCAAATACAAATCAAAGGAACAAGCATCCTCACACCTCTATGCATGACCCGGATCTTGTGATGATTTGAGTGTGGTTGCCTCTTTTCTCACCCCTTCCCTTTCATGAGTGTGTGAATGGATTATGTCAGTTGATAAATTAAAAGATATTGAACTATTAATATGAATGTTCTTGTCTTTTGGAATATTTTATCATTGAAAAAAAGTTTTTCATCTCATCACGTTGTTGATGTGATTCCTTGATTTAGTTCCATTTTTACATCGATTCAAGTTTGTTGATTTTGGGTGGTCGACGATAATCAATATCATTGTTTGATCAACTCCTAGGTGGTAAAATTGTAAGAAATCACATACCAAACTGGCTAAATCGAGGAATCAATGATCCTTCCAATTCCCTTGAGATTGATGATGGATTGAGCATCAAGGGATACTTAACCGAGTTGATCATGATTTCTCCATCTTGTTCTCTCACTTAGAAGTATAGTTTCAATTTATTTTTTAAAATAAAAAATCCCATGTTTTATAAAGCCCTATTAATATTTTATTTTTATAATCATAACCTTATTTTTAAATTAATTATCTATGTATCCATCGAGAGATGACCTTGGGTTGCTGCTATACTACGAAAATTATAATAAAAACCAACAACTAATTTGACGTGATCGAAAACATGATCAAATTTTAGCACCATTTTCGGGGATCCAAGATCATTTTCTCCTTTTATTTATTTATTTTAATTCGTAATTATTACCCCTTTTAATATCCCACTCCTCATTTGATTGTTTTTTGTTTCTTATCTGTTTTTGTGTATTCTTGATATCTCTCTCTTTCTTTATCTTATTCTTCTTCTTTTCTATCTCTCTCAAATTCTGTAGTATAAAATCCATTTTTATTTTATCCTTTAATTTCTCAAGTGTTTTTGTTTCATTCAAATTCCATAAAAAAATTAAAAAAACAAACAAAAAAAACAAACAAACAATCAATCAAACTGGACATCATTGTTGTATGACAAGATCTGGCAAAGAAACACTAATTGAATTTGACCCTAAAATTGAAAAATTACTTCACTCACAAATCAGGTAATCTAGTGTATGAAAACCAAGTAACACTAATGAACCCCTATTGGAACCTCAATTGGTCCTAAACCAATCAAAAATTGAACCAAATCAAACCAAAGAAAACATGGGTGTAAATAACCAAACATTAAAAGAACTGACCACCCCAGATGTGGAGTACCAACCTGTGTACATCCAATATCCTGAGGAAGCATCCAAATTTGATATGAGATCAGGCCTCACCCACCTTATTCCTAAATTGAATGGTCTTCCTGGCGAGGACCCTCATACACTCCTTAAGGAGTTTTACATAGTGTGCTCCACCATAAAACCCCAAAATGTTTCCTAGGACTTAATTAAGTTTAGGGACATCCCTTTCACATTTTATGGTGTATAAAAAGATTGGATATACTATTTTCCTACCAAAATTGGGGGTTTTAATGACCTAAAAAAGGCTCTTTCTAGATAAGTTCTTCCCTACCTCCCGAACTGCATCTATAAAAAAAATTGTGTCATTAGGAAATCAAAGGGTGAGGCCCTCCATGAATACTGGGAGAGATTCAAAAGACTTTTCTCAAGCTTCCCCTACCCTCATATTAGTGAACAACTATTGATCCAATACTTCTATGAGGGACTTAACCCCATGGTTCATGGAATGATTGATGTTGCAGCTAGTGGTTCCCTAGTTAATAAAACTCCCTCTACCACTCATGAATTAAGAGCCAACATGGCTCAAAATTCACAACAATTTGAAACATAAGAAAATTTTCCCACCCAAGGAGTTCATGAGGCAATTCATTAATACCTAGAACAAAAGGTAAATAATAAACATGATGATATTAATACCCTTCTAAGGTAATTATCTCATGCATGTGGTAACTCACACTCTTATTCTATTCCATTACATTGTTGTGTTTGTTCTGATAACACACATTTTTCTGAATAGTGCCCAAAACTTTAGGATTCATCTATATATTGTACAACAGTATTCCTAGGGAATCCTTTTTAAAAATCACCACCATTCAAGAAAGAACCATTTAGGCCAAATCCCAACCCTGAGTGGAAAGAACAACCACAATACCAACAATAAGGCAACCCGAGCTACCCCAAGAAAAGTTGGTATCAACAAAGCAAAGGTATGAAATCTTATTATCCCACAACTTCTCAGAATAATCCTCCTACTCCTCTCAAATGTGAACCAAGCTTTAAGGACATGGTGAAGCAAATGGAATCCCAAAACCTCCAGTTCTAAAAGACCACACAATTGGATATTCAAGTTCTACAAACTCAAGTGGGCTAATTGGAAAACACTATCGGTGAGATCAAGATGCAGAGTTCTGGACAACTACCTTACCAAACCATTTCTAATACAAAGGAAAAATGTAATGTATATTCAATTACAATTATTAGTGGTAATGATGTTTCTCCTTATACTAATTCAGCACAACTGGTATGTATCCCTCTTGAAAACACTCTCTCTCCACCCATAAATGATTCTAGTGAATAAAAAAAACCAAACGGGTAAAAAAACTATCATTTAGGATTCCCATGAACAATCCATTCATCTTTCTTTCCCCCAAAGACTCTCTAAATCTAAAAATAATATTGATAATGAAATTAATTAGGAAATAATGGATTTATTTAAAAAGGTGAAAGTTGAAATTCCTTTATTGGATGCAGTTAAACAAATACCTTAATATTCCAAATTTATTAAAGAGGTTTTCACTCATAGATGGAGACTAAAGGGGAATGAGAGAATCATCCTGGGGAGGAATGTCTTAGCCATGATTCAACCAGCAATGCCAACCAAGTTCGAGGATCTAGGAACCTTAACGATACCTTTCACCATAGTGGAGACATTATTTTCTGATGGTATTCAATATTTAGGTGCAACTTTCCAACTTGAGTACTCCAAATCTAATGGGAGTGATTGAGGATGTCCTTGTAAGTGTGAAGAATCTCATCTTCCTTTCTAATTTATACATTCTTGAGATGAAAGATACCTAAACCTAAGGACATGATCCTCTCATACTTGGGAGTCCATTACATAAAACAGGAAAGAAAATCATTATTATTCACAAAGGTATGATTTCCATGGAGTTAGGTGGAGAAAAAGTAAGTTTTAACATCCTTGATGAAATGAAACACCCCTTGTAAGAGCACTCCAGTCTTCCTGTATATTCAATGGATGTTCCCTCAAACGACACACACACACACATAAAACTCTATCCTCAACTAATACTCTGACTCTATTCTACTCACTTGGATGATTTGAGTTTTGATTCATGTTTTCATTATTGTTTGGGTTTTGAAAAATGTAATTTTTTTCTTTAATTGAGGAGTGTGTTCATTATGAGGTACCCATGACCATCGATGATTCTTCAAATCTCATTTCCATATATTCTCTTTCCTTAGAGAATAAGAATGAGCAAATAGAAAATTTCATAGAATTCACTCACCCTAAATCCCTTCCCTCAATCCAAAAACAACTAGTTATGGAACTTAAACAACTTCCTTATAATTTAAAATATGCATATCTTGAGGGTATTGACAAGTTTCCTGACATTATTTCCAATAAACTCTCTCCATAACATGAATCAAAACTGCTCAACCTTTTGAGAGAGTATAAAAAGATGATAGGATGGACATTTTCTAATAATCTTGGGATTCTCCCATCTATTTGTATGCACGATATACTTTTAGATGATGAGGCTAAGCATGTAAGACAATCTCAATGCTGGTTGAATCCCACTCTCCTTTATGTGGTAAAATTGGAAGTTAGTAAATTACTCACTACTAGGATCATTTATCCTATATTTGATAGTAAATGTGTTAAACCAGATCAAATTGTGCCTAAAAAATGGAATAATAGTTGTGTCTAATGAAAGTAACGAAATGGTTCCAACACATGTGAAAAACAGTTGTCGAGTCTATATTGACTACCATCGACTAAATCAAGCCACGTGGAAGGACCACTTTCCTCTACCTTTCATTGACCAAATGTTAGAACGATTGGATGGTAAGTCTCATTATTGTTTCCTTGGTGTCTATTCAGGAAATTCTCAAATCCATATAGCCCTTGAGGATCAAGAAAAGACAACATTTACCTATCTATTTGGCACATTTGCATACAGATGAATGTCTTTTGGTCTATATAATGCTCCTGGAACTTTTCAGTGATGTATGTTGATTATTTTTTCTAAGTAACATGAGATTTGTATGGAAGTATTTATTGATGATTTCACTATATATGGTTCTTCTTTTTATGATTGTTTGGAACACCTAAGTTATGTCCTCCATTGCTTCATTGAAAAATATCTTATTTTATATTATGAGAAATGCCATTTCATGGTTGAGCAGAGGATAGTTCTTGGGCATGTCATTTAAAATAATGGAATACAAGTTGATAAATCTAAAAATAAATTAATTTCATCCCTTCCATATCCAAAATTTGTTCATGAGGTGTGATATTTCTTGAGTCATGCTGGTTTTTACCGTTGATTCATTAAAGACTTTAGTAAGATCGTAGTTCCATTTTCCCGATTATTACAAAAGGTTTATGAATTTTTGTTTGATAAAAATTGTGAGGATGATTTAAATTTACTAAAAAGGAGTCTCACATCACCTCCCATCATCCAAACACCAGGGTGGGATATCCCCTTAGAACTTATGTGTGATGCCTCTAACTTTGCAGTTCAGACAGTCTTATCACAAAGGGTTGAGAAGGATTCTCATTTCATTGTTTATGCCTCGCATACCCTTGACCCTACCCTATTAAACTACACAAACACTGAAAAGATATCATTTATATTGTGTTTCCTTTTATTTTTTCTTCATATCTTCTTGGGTCAAAAGTCATTGTGTTTTCGGACCATAATTCCCTTCGATTTCTTCTAATGAAACCTGAAGCTAAGCCTCGCCTCATTCGATGGATGATACTCCTTCTGAATGTTGACCATGATATTATGGATAAGAGGGGAATGAAAAATGTTGTAGCTGACCACATTAGTATTATTTATCCACAATTAGACTACCATGTTGACTCATCCCTCCCAATTGGAGAATTATTACCTTATGATAATATTTGTGATGTTGTGGACCTTACCCCCAGTATGTGGACATTATGAATTTTATAGAAAAATATTGGGTCCCCAGATATTTCAGAACTTCACAATCCTATAAACTTTAGCATGATTCTCGGTGGTACATTTTGGATGTCCCATATTTGTGGATAATTTTTGGTGACCAAGTAGTTCTTCAGTGTGTCCCTGAACATGAGGTCACCTCTTTTTTGACCTTCTTCCACACTTTGGCCTATGGGGGGCCACTTTGGATCTAAAAGTACAGATAAAAAGGTCCTTGAATCAGGACATTATTGTCCAACATTGTATAGGGATGCCCAATGATTTTTCAAGTCATGTAGTCATTTTCAATTCACATGGAATATATCCAAGAGGAATGAAATGCACCAACAACCCATGTTATTCTATGAAATATTTGATGCATGGGGTGTTGACTTCATGGGGCCTTTTCCAAATTAATTTGGATTTGTGTAAATATTATTATCAGTGGACTACATTTCTAAATGGGTGGTAGAATAGGCTAATAGGACCGATGACTCTTAAGTTGTTTTTGATTTTGTAAGGTCCCAAATTTTTAGTAGGTTTCGTTTGATGAGATTCCACGTTATTGATCAGGGTTCACATTTTTTCAAACGCAACATGAAAAATTTACTTCGTAAGTATGGGGTTGATCATAAAGTCTCCACTTCATATCACCCCCAAACTAATGGACATGCTTAAATCTCAAATAACGATGTTAATAGAATATTGGAAGAAATGGTACAACCCAACCATAATGATTGGAGTTTGCACTTGGATGATGAACTTTTGGCATAACATACTACTTTTAGAACCCCAATTGGAATTTCACAATATAGAATTGCGTTTGGAAAGCCTTGTCACCTCATAATGGAGGTTTAACATTGTTCATATTGGGCATTTAAACAATGTAATATGAATATTTTAGATATAAGTGAGCATAGGAAGCTGAAGATTAAAGAGTTGGATGAAATTAGACATGATTCATATGAGAAATCCTAGATCTATAAAGAGAAGATAAGGGATATCCATGATAGCATGATTCATTAGCAGAAGTTCCATATTGGTGAGAAGGTCCTCATGTACAATTATAGGATAAAGCTCCACCCAGGTAAGAATCATTTTGTATGGATCGGTCCTTATACTGTTAGTAATGTTTACCCTTTGGTGAAATACAGATTTTTCAGGAGCATAGTGGATGAAGTATTACCATCAATGGGTAGAGACTTAAACACTTCTATGAGGATTTTCCAAAGAATCCAGTGGAAGAAATCCACCTTCTAGAAGAAACATACTAGTGAAACACACCAGGTTTTATCATTCCTTCTCACATTCTCAATTATTACCGTGAGGACACTGCACATTCTAGGTGTGAGGGTGGATACATTTCTGGGTTAATTAGGATTTTCATAATATTTATTCTTTATTATCATTTTCGCTTTCTTTATGGTATTTTCACTTTTCCCTGTCTTGTTGAGTTTATTAGGATTTTCATTATCTTTCTTCTTTCTTATATATTTGTCCTTCTTTATGGAATTTTTTCTCCCCCCATTATGGTAACCAAATCATAGAACATACTAAAAATGCATATTGAAATTTTTGATTCCTTGTTGTTTTGACATTTTATGAAAACCTGTCTCTATTATGGAATAAATATTTGTATTAATTTAACATCTGGGAGTGATTTTTAGTGAATTGTTTTTTTCAATGGTATAAATGGTTTCATATTTGTGAAACCTTTGAGATGATTGATTCCCCTTATGTGAGTAGTTTTTGGGAAAACCGTGTCACTAATATCTCCAAAAAAAATTCACCTAAATAGAAAGTGTGAATATTTCCTAATTAATATATGGTAAGTATATGTTTGGTTAATATTTTTCATCTTAAAATGAAATTTCCATACGTTCGTTCCTTATCTGACATGTTTCATTACTGTACCAGATTCACCTATGGGTGTGTACCTGACATCCGACTATTGTCATCCCTCAAAACAATCAAATAAAAACATTGGGTTGTGTCTTGGGATTTTCAAAAACCACTCCTCCTCAGCCTTTGATCTTGTTATAACTATTAAAATTTGTTTCATGAGGAGATCAAACAAGGGTTGAGAGATGCATGTGAGTTTTTTTCCAAATGAAAATTATAAAAAAACAAAAATAATAAATGATGGGAGTGATGAAATGTGAAACATATGGGGATATATAAGTTATAATATTATGGTTTGACTTATGGGAATGATTAAGTGATTTGGTCTTGAAATGTGATTACAAAGGATGTAGGGATAGTTCAGTGGGAAAAATCATTTAAACTGAAAAATGTTAAAATAACCTATATTTATTGGATAAAAGTGGAAAGAATAGCAGGGAATGGTTTTCAAAAACACAAATGGGGAGTTAGTGACATGGTTTAATTTTGAATTCCTCAATCAATTTGGTATCAATAATCTCTTTTAATATTATTGTGATATGATATATGTGACATCTTTTTCTATTTTCACTAGGAATAACTCCTTGGTGTGGTTTCTGAATTGATCACATCACATTAATGAATTCAAATTTCCTCAAATGTTAAATCTTCATGATGTTGGGAATATATACATGCATCATTTTTTCGATATGTCACTTTTCCCAGGAGTTCAAATGTTTAGTTGTGGGGGTGTGATCACATAGCGATTCACTATTTAATTCCACCCTTACACCACAAATTTGAACTGGTTTTGTAATGAATATTCAAAATATAATAATAAATTAAACTTCATTTTTTATTCCATTAATTAATTTTTATCACTATTTAAAAGGTAAATATTACTTGTTTTAGTGTTTACATTATAGGAGAAGGTGATTTGGAGAGCCCAAGATGGAATTCAAGCAAAACAGGCCAAACTGCACGAGAGCCTGAGTACACTTATAGAGTTAAATATCCAATATGGATAATCCGTGAAAACAATTGGGCTATTAATTTCTTTGAATGTGAAAAAACTTGTGCGATACATTTCTCAAGAATACTCTAGAGCCCAATTCATCTATTTGGAGGCCCAAAATAGGTCCACATTGTGAAGAAATTCTGGGCAGGCTAGATTGGACCACTATTTTGTATTTGGGCCATAACTCTGGCCTCGGATCCCAATTGGTCTTCTTCCACCTCCCTTGGATAGATAACTCGAATTATTATCTCTCAACTTAATTTCATGACAATTGAATGCGTTTTGGTCAGTAAATCATCCAGATAAAAAGGATTAAAAATTATACCTTGAATAGTCAGCTAGCCCTTTAGATACTTGACCACTTTTTATAGAAAATTTGATGTAATTGTCCATAACATGACTCCTACCCAAATTTATATCATGTGTAATGACTAGGGGAAGGGTTATTCTAACTTTAGATCTCTCTTTACACATTTTAGTTCTCTTCTCCCTCATGTACTTCTAAACCTCTTAGTGATCAATTGGGGGGGTGTCCTTTGTTTTAATCCTGAGATCCACTCTTGTAATATTCATAAGGTAATTGAATTTACATGTTTTTTTGTCAATTTTTCTTAATTTATATATTTTTAATTATTATTTTATCTGGTATTATAAAATACAAATCAAAGTAACATGAATCCTCATGCTTCCATGCATAACCTGAATCTTTTGATGATTTGAGGGCGGTTTCCTCTTTTCTCACCCCTTACCTTTCATGAGTGTGTAAATGGATTATGTCGGATGATTTATAGGATCTTGAACTCATTAATATTAATTTTCTTGTCTTGTGGAATATTTTATCATTGACACAAATCTATTCATCTCATCACATTGTTGATGTGATGCCTTGATTGAGTTCCATTTTTTACATCGATTAAATTTTTTTGATTTTGGGTGGTCGTCGATAATCAATATCATTGGATGATCAAATCATAGGTGGTAACCTAATAATAACTCACATACCACACTGGTTTTATTGTGTATAAATCAAGGAATTAATGATCCTTCCCATTCCCTTGAGAGCAATGACAGATTGAGCATCAAGGGACATTTACCTGATTTGATCACAATTTCTCCATATTGTTATCTCACATAGTACTATATTTTCAATTTATGTTTAAAAATCAACAAACCCAGAGTTTTATAAATCCTAATTCATCCTTTATTTTCATAATCAGAACCTTATTTTAAAATTAATGATCTATGTCTCCATAGAGAGACGACCTAGGGTTGCTGTTATACTATAGAAATTCTAGTAAAAACTAAAAACTAACTTGACGTGATCGACAATGTGATCACCCCCCAACCATAGAACTAAACAAAAAAAACCTAGACTTATCCCTAATACTATTTGATATGTTTTACCAACCCCCATCCCTATACCTACCCCCCTAAACCCCATTCCTAGCACCAACTTTAATCCCACCCTTAGATGCTTCCCAACCCTAATCCTAATCCCATGGCCCCTAGCTCTACCCCTTAAAAATACCTCCCTCCCATGTCGTAAAACTACCGCAAACACATCCTTAAACCTGCCCCAAACCCCATCCCTAATCCATCACCCCACCTGGACCTACCCCTAGCCTTCTTCCACCCCCAATTTTGGATTTTAACCTAAAGTTACCTCATCTCGACCCTAGCCCTACTCCACCCATGAAATTAGTTCTAAACCTACACCACCTGTAGCCTTTTTACTAACCCTACTTCTCTCATCCCTAGACTTAAACCTTAGTCTAGAGACCTACCCATAACCCCATTGGCCTTAGTCATATCCCTAACCCCCCAAAAATTAACCCCATATACTAGTCATAAACCAACTCCAGACTAACACCACCCATGACACTAGACTTTACCTAGGACCCTTCCATAAAACTACACTCTAACCCTAGATATAACCTCTCAGTCTTGACCTACCACAAGTCTCGATCCGTAACCAAACCTGACCATAGAACTAAACCTACCACCCAACATTTTTCATAAACTTACCCTCATCCCTATCCATAAACCCCTACCCCATCCGCAAACATACCCCCAACACTAGCCTTAAAACATAACCCTACCCATCTCTAAACTTACACATGACCATAACAATATCCCCCAACCATTTACATATACCTATCCCTAGTATATACCCATACATAAACCTTCACCATGTTCTTATCCCTAAGAAACTACCCCCACTCATTGCACATAACCTACCCCAAGCATAGCACATAGCCCTACCCCAACCATGACCATAAACCTATCCCAACCCTAGACCTAAACCTACACCTCAACCCATATCCCTAACCCAAGGGATAAACCTACCCCAACCCCTATCCCTATCCCTATCACTAGACATACCCCATCCCCTTTCCCTAATCTATCCCTAAATATTCCTTGACCCTATCTGAACTACATAAACATACACCATATCCCCACCCCACTATAAACCTATCCCTATGGACCTACAACTACCACTCTAAACCTACCATCCACCTAGCCCTAAACATACCCCCAGCTTTAGAACTTCATCCCAGACATAGACCTCATGCTACCCCACCTATGACCTTAGATAAATCCTCAAACCGCTGACTCCAACTCTAACCCTTGCCTCAGGCCATAGGCCTAACTCCCATTCCATACCACTAACCATATAAATAATCCTACCCCAACCCTGGACCTAAAACTATCCCTAACTGAAATCAATTTCCCTAATCCACCGCTCCCTTAGACACATCCCCAACACCATGGCCTATGTCCTATCCCTAACTCATCAAATTTAACATTATCCCCAGCCCCTTAAACCTACCCCCACCATGGAACTAAACCTTCCTCAACCCCAGACCTATAAATAACCACAACCCCAGCCTTAATCCATACCCTACCCTCACCATACCCCTAGACATATCCATACCCACACAAAATTATACCAAAACATACCCTTCCCTTATACCTAGAACTAACCCTAACCCCCTCACACTAGAAGAAACCAACCCTCCCCTAGACTTAACTAACCATCTTGATCACTTTCCCTACCTTTCCCCCAATCCTACACCACCACCAACCCTAACAATAAACCTACCCCTAGACCCATACTTTATCCTACCCACTTGCCTTATCCCTTCCTATCATCCCTACCCATTCCCCACCACCATATCTAACCCATCCCAAGACATTTTCCCTAACACCCCCATCATGGGACCTAAACCCACCATGTCCTTATCCCTAAACCTACCCTCGACACTATAACTAACCACTCGCCCTTATAATAACCCCCTAAATTAACCCAACACCCCCACCCTATCCCTTTATAGCCCCCCTTATCCATAGAACTAAACCTTCCCCCTACCATATCCCTAATACCGCAAGCCCTAACCCAATACCCCCATGCCCATGTCCTAACTAGACAACCCACCTCATGTCCCTACATACTACCCATGACCCTATACGTAACTCCTCAACATTATAACATAACCTATGACTAGAGCTCCACCCCAACCACCCCAACCCAAGAAACTACCTCCTCCTACCCACTCTATCCCTAACCTACCATTAGACATAGTTCTAAACCTACCCTCAAGCCATAGAACTGAAGAAAACCCCTTATTTAGCTCTAACCCATCATACCTAGACCTAAATGTGTAAGCTATAGAGCACTAAACCCTCATGGTACTAAAGGAAACTCCATGATCCAATGCCTAACCCCCCAGATGTAGCCCAAAACCTACCATATCCTTATTCCCAACCCACCGGCCAACCCTAACCCCTAATCCTCAATCCCTAGAACCTACCCCTAACATGATCCTTAATCCACAAACCCTAGAACCTGACCCTGCTATATACCTAAACCCCATGAACCTAGCTCTAACCCCCCCCCCCTTTATAGCACCTAACACATGAGTCGATCCCTACCCAACCAGCCTTAGATATAAACCTACGCACACAACCTTATACTTCAACATAACCCAACCCTAGGTATTAACCCCTTTACCTATCCCTAACCCCCCCCTCCCCAGATCCCTAACCAGTACCCCAACCATATTCATAATTCCATCTGACCTAGAGCCAATCCCCCCAACTAGGCCCACACCCCAGACCTTATCCCTAATCCCCCTGGCCATAAAACCATCCACCAAAATGATCCCTAACCCCCTAGACATAAACATAATACTAACAAAAATACAAAACACTAAACCAAATCCTCGACATAGATGTAAAGCCCCCTAACCCAAGAACCTACCCCATCCCTAGCCCAAACCCCATTATCCTAAGAACCCACCCCTCAAATTGATCCATAACCCCAGACCTTAGAGTTAAACCTAAACCCCAAACTTTAACATAAACCTAAAATCCTTCCTTAGACATATTCCAACCCTTAGTCTTATTCATAATCACGTAAACCATTCCCTAAACCCAATTATATAACCCTAACACTACTGGAAATTGGACTTTTCCCAACACTTGTATACCAATGGTTTTTTGAACCGTTGGTATATGTTATCTTTACCAAAAGTTTTCATAATCTATTGGTAAATATCTTGAACAAGTGACTTCTTTCAATGGTTTTATGAAACCGTTAGGAAAAGTGGGGAAAAATTACTTTTTTCAACGGTTTGAGGAAACCGTTGGGAAAGATGGGGAAAATTTTAGTTTTACCAATGGTTTTTAAAAACCGTTGGAAAAAGAATCCCCAAATTCTCCAAATGTAGGCAGCGGCCTCCCCACGATTACAGAACCCTTCCGCTAGTCTCCAGAAGCGATTCCTTGGCAGAAGAACTTCAGAATCCCCACCTCTTCCATCGGATCAATAGATACCAGGTTAGACTCCTTCCATATTTTATCAAGGGTATAGTTCCACCTCTTATCAAGCATATCCTTCTATTCTCAACGATTTCGTTATTCCCAATTTTTAGGGTTTTTTGTAAAATTTTATGATTGTTCCACGAATTGTGTACTCAAATCCATATATCGATGTATGTCCAATTAATATTTTCATTACACATTTACATTTATAAGGGCATGGTGTCTCTTTAATGTGTTCTAATTTTGAAGATTCATAGTTTTTTAATCTCAATGCTTCAAATATTATAGCTTCATGTATATGAACTAATAATAAATTGTTTGTAATATTTATTGATATTATTTCATGAAAATCACTCCATTCATTAAGATCATGCCAAACATGAAGATCTTGTTCATCTTAATTTTTGTACACTATGTGTATTACATAACATGTCTGTATCATGTTTCTATCAAAATCAATATATATATATAAAATGACACACTGTTCACTTATCATTTGCACAATAGAACATATGGAGTATCTTCATGAACTTTTCCAAATAGTATGTGGTCCCTAATTAGTAATTCTTCCTTCTTCATGAAACTAATTCACAGAATGTCAAATTCGCAATATTAGTGAATATTAGTTTTTCTAATATAACCATTAATCATTTTTCCTTCGACATCATAAATGTGTTATTCAATCACCTTTTTAAAACACAATGACCATTTTCACTGATTTGGGGTTCCTCAAAATGCTTGGGAAAATCAGAAAAATGCATGTATTGAATCGTGTTTCTCATATGGTTTCATGGATACAAGTTCATCTCGAAAATCATGACTGCATGGTTAAAATATCATGAGGAACATGAGATTATTATTCTTCACACAAATGAAGTTGTTTTCTACAACTATGTGTTTTTGTTTTCACTTTTGATTTGGACGAAAGGGGGGCTTTGTGGTCATTAATCATGGTTGTGGGTGGTCATTTAGGATGTAAGATAGTATGACTTCATTTTAATTGATATATCCAATATTATTATTGATTTATGTTCAATTTTATTATCTTTAACAAGTGATGTTATTTAATAATTTTTTATTAATGGTTGTAATAATGACTATATGGTATAAGGGTTCATATGGTGTGTATAAGGGTTCAAATGGTGTGTATAACGGTTGACATGGTATCAGTGAACTCAAGTCATTAATTTAAGCCTTTATTATCACTAGAATTTAAGAAATTGAATGATGTAAACCCATCCTCACATGATTTTTTACCTTAGATAGTGTCCAACATATCGAATACGAGCTTTTGAATTCATCAGCTAACCAGGATCATATATTCCATTTCCCCCAAGATGACTGTACTAATATAACTTTAGGGTCAACTAAATATGGTTCTCATTGTACGTTGTATATTATGTGTTCTTCTTGGCCAATAATCACTTTTATGAGGGTGGGGTGCTTTTCACTACCCATTCTGGCATGTGTATACAACCATAAAAATGTTAGATAAGTCACAAGTTTAATTCAGTAATGTTGTTATCATTGACATACTTTATTAAGAATTTCAAATTTAAAAATAAATGTTTTTGTCTATAATTAATGACATTAAATCTTTTTACAGGCCATGAAAAACCTATTAGTGTATAAGACTAAAATTTATTCACCCATGGGGTGCGCTTGACTTGGGGAAGTAATTGGGTAATGAAAGGTATGGCCATAGAGGTGTCAATAATGAGTTATTGAACATGAGTGAATGATTTGGGATTCCTATAACACATGATGGGACCTGAGGCATGTTCCACTTATAGAACTAATGAAAATTAATATAAATAATTTTTAATTTAAATTATGATTACTTGTTCTTTACATTATTTTAATAGTTCACTACATCGACTAGAAACTTCTTCCTTTATCGTTTACTTAAATGTATTTTCTATTAAAGTTAAATCCTACTGAATTGTTTATGACAAAATGACTTATATAAATTCTTTTTATAGAATGGACAAAAGTTGGATGTATGAAACCGATCAGATCTCAAGTGATTGTCAAAACAATTTGGAGAGCATTATAGATTTTTCATTTCACAATGCTTCAGATAGTGGTCGCATACACTGCCCATGTTCTAATTGTGTTGGTAGACCTTGGTTGAGCCGTGAAGAAGTCAGCTACCACATAACCAAATATCGTTTTCAAGCAAACTACTTTGTGTGCTATCACAATGGGGAGAAAATTAAATCTCAAATTTGTGATGATCGAAATAAAAGGACTGGAATGGAGAATTTGTTAGATGATCAGTTTCCATTTATTCGTCATCATGAAAAAGAAAGGATTTTGACTCAAGAAGACTTTGTTATGAGCACAGCTGATGCATCTATTGAAAATGATGATATTAATAGGGTGAAAAAATTGAATGATGCTGCCACGACTCCAGTATATCGACAATGCGATAAAATGAAAAATATGGAATTTTTAATCCGATTATTTCATGGGAAAACTATGTATGGGATTTCTAATACAGTAATCAATTACATTCTTACCCTCTTGAAGGATTTACTTCTAGATGATGCAGATATTACCTTAAACCACTATATGGCATGGAAGTTAGTTGAGGAAATTTGATTTTCAAGAAACAAAATTCATGCTTGTTCGAAAGATTTCAGTTTATTCTGGGAGGAAACCGCTGAACGAAATGATTGTATAAAATGTGGCACATCCTGCTGGAAGTCAAAATCCGATGGAACACCATCCCACGTTCCACAAAAAGTAATGTGGCACTTTCCATTGATCCCCAGACTCCAGAATCTTTTTATGTCTGATGACATATCAATAAAAATGAGATGGCATGATACCGAGAGAAAGAAGACAAATTATGAGTTGGTTCATCCTACAGATGGATTTTCATGGCAGATATTTGATGCTCAACATCCTGATTTTGCATCTGACGTGCGTAATTTGAGGCTGGGTCTTTCATGCGACGGTTTTAATCCTTTTGGGCAGATTTTTACTTCACACAGCACATGGCTAGTTTTTATACACATTTATAATCTTCCCCCATGGTTGTGTATGAAAAAACCTTTCACTTTGATGAGTTTACTCATATCTGGTCTTTTTGATCCCGACATTGATATTGATTTATACATGCAACCTTTAATAAAAGAGTTGAAACTTCTTTGGGATTTGGGTGTGCGGACATACGATGCATGTTCGAAAGACATATTTCAGATGCTTTCTGCGCTTATGTGGACGATCAATGATTTTCTAGCTTATGCAATGATGTCTGGATGGAGCATGAAGGGAAAACTGTCATGTCCAGTTTGTATGAAGAATACACGATCCAGAAGACTGAAACATCACTATAGTTTCAGTTTTATGGGACATCGGCGATTCTTTCCAAAGGATCATCCATATAGAATGAATCATCGAAGATTTGATAATACCATAGAGACCGACGATCCACCTCAACGTATGTCTGAAACTGATGTGCTTAATGAATTGAAATATTTCACTTTTTTGTATGGGAAGGGTCAAATGAAATCTGGAAAGAGAAAGAATGTTTCCACTGAAACTTGTTACAATTGGAGGAAGAGGAGTATCTTTTTTTATTTGCCTTATTGGTCAACCAATTTGTTACATCATTTCTTAGACGTAATGTATATTGAAAAGAATATATGTGAAATGTTGCTTTCGGTTCTTCAAAATGCTAAGGGGAAGACAAAATATGATTTATGATCTCAGCGTGACTTGGTGGATTGGGGAATCAGACCAGAATTGCATCCTGTGCGTATTAGTGAAAATAAATGGCAACTTCCATGTGCTTCTTATGTGATGACACCTACGAAAAAAAACAATTTCTGGAAGTATTAGAGACTATTAGAGTTCTTGATGGCTATTCAAGCAACATATCTAAATGGGTCAATAGAAGAGAGTTGAAGCTAAAATCTTTGAAGACTCATGATTATCACATTCTACTGCATGAGTTGCTTCTAATAGCAATCCATCATCTTATGTCCAATAATGTAAGGGTGGCTGTTATTCGGTTGTGACATTTTTTATAGATCTTTGTGATAAGAAGTTGTCCAAGTCTTTATTGCAAAAAATGTTGACAGATGCCCCATTAATTTTGTGTGAGTTGGAGAAAATATTTCCTCCATCATTTTTCACATGCATGCTACATCTGACTACCCATATTCCCACTGAAATACTTCTCGGAGGACCTGTTTCTTTTCATTGGATGTGTCCAACTGAAAGAAATATGTTCACATTAAAGTCTTATGTCCGAAACAGAAATCATCCCGAAGGTTCAATCGTGAACGGTTACCTGGCTCAAGAATGTATGGATTTCTGATCGATGTATTTCTATGATCTTACTACAATATTGAACAGACCAATGAGAAATGAAGAAGAATAGTATGATCAAATTGAACCCAATTTTCCATCACTTCCTAAAATAGGAGGAATTCCTGGATCATATACATTGAATACATTAAGCCATGAAGAGCGGGATATGGCACATCGTACAGTTTTGTTCAACTGTGATTTGTTCGATGACTATATCAGGTAACTAAATTGATTATATATATCTTACATATATATTTTTTAAACTATTCATATTTTTTATCTATAGGGAACATGTAGAGACCCGAAGCCTGACGTACATGGACATTACATTACTTTTGCGGAATACTTAGTACATAACAAAAACACACACACAAGGATCGTAATAGTTTAGTGTCTTTGGAAACTCGGAACGTAGTCTTCTAATCGTGGTGAAAGATCTTCAATATCTCCCATAAAGATCTTCCCTTTTTTTTTCCTAAAACCTTTCTTTATATCCTTAGGTCTGATTTGCTTTGTACGTGTCCGAAGCTCCTCTTCTTTGGAACGCCTCTTTGAATCCTCCACTTAGGGAACTAAGAGTGGTCTTTGGAGAAGACCAGGACCTCTAGGACTATTCTAGGGAAGTGGAGAGGGGAAAATGGCAGGGGTTGGCCGAGCTTGAGTGCTCAATTTGGTGTGAGGAGGAGGGGGAGGAGGTGTCCTTTTATAAGGGAGGAGAGGGGCACCTTAGGAATATCTCAAAATATTATTTTATATTAAAGTCAAAATCGGTTTATAATGGTTCCAAAGGGTCTTATTTCGAAGCTAAAGTGGGGAAGGGTCAAAATCCTATCAACCAATAGAATTTAGACAAGTTTAGGGTATTATTTTAACCTTATCAATTAGATTTAACTCTAAGTTAAATAATTTAACTTTTACCATGTCTTTTTGTTTTGTTTCACTATATGGTTAATACACTTACTATAACATGCCAAACGAACCCCAAATTGTTTATTATTAATATATATATCCTTATCTAAGTCATTTTTCCGAACCTTAGATTTTTAGGAATAAAATAACAATTAGTAATATAATATTTGATTTAAAAACTATTTTGTGTCAATTTTGACACTATTTGATATATGATTTTTGTGAAAGTCATAACAGAATTATATGTTCGAACCAAGTTGATTAAATCAACACTAATATATCATAGTAACCTAAAAAATTAGTGTAATTCATAAAAAGTCTCAAATTATATTTAGTTTGGTGTTTATAACATCAATTATGTCAATATTTCATTAATAAGATAATTACTGCATCATCTTTGTGTCATAAATAAATTAACTTATTTGATGTCTAAAAATTACAAATAAAATACCATCATGTAGGAAATCTTTTTAGATTTCTAATGAATATTTATAGTCAAATTTATCTTATGTATAACCCCATATTAAAAATGTTTTAGTAAATAAACTTTGATTTTAACTCTTTTAACCCTTCTTTAAATAAATTAATAATAAATGTCCTAATCTAACCCAAGTGGGCCTAAATGGTCATATTTTATTCCTAAGTTTGTTTTTGGTCGAATTACACTTGTCCAATAGAATTAGGACATGTTTTAGGGTAATATTAATATCATATTTACCCTTAGTTACCCTATTTACTATTAACCGCGGTAAAAAAAAGTAAAAAGTTACTATTCACCAAAAAATTATTTTCATCTCATTGAACCACATTTTAGTCCTTGATATTAACGGTGTCTCTCGGATTTTCGAAATTCCATTCACAGAAGCGGTAAAATTAAGTTTTATGCAAAATTCAGTTTTTAACCTACCACTTAGTGGTTTCACTATTCATCAAAAATTGATGTTTTTCAGAACAATGCCAAAATTTCATCCTAAGCTATATTTCATATTCCGAATTCAAAAATGAAATCTATTTTACCAAATTCATAACATAGAAGTTGCATTAATTAATTTTATAATTAAATCCCGCTGTTAAAATAAATAGCGTGTTTTTTAGGAAACAATATATATCAAAAGATTGACACTTGATTATGTCTGGTTTAAATGTGAAATTACAACCAATGACCAACATTGTATTAAATTGTAAAAATATATTCTAAATATACTTTAAAACCACTCAAATTAATAATTTATCACTATTAATTATTTCGATTAAAAAAGTTGTTTTTAATTATAATTTAGTAATTTTCACTATTCATCAGAATATGAAAGTTATCCGAAAAGTACCAAAATTTCACCTTAGGCTAAACTCGATACTCCGAATCCAAAAATGAAGTCCATTTTGAGAGATAAAATTTCTAAAATTTAAAAAATGGTTATTACTATTCATAACGGCTAGTTTTAATAATATTTTAATAGCATAACATTGTTTCGTGAAACTCAGTATTGCGTACTACACACACTATCAAGGAAGGTTGCGATTGCGTGTAATGCAAGGCAAGTCAAGGATGCGTGTTGTGCAAGCTCCTTTTAGTGTAGCGTACAACACAAGACATTAGTGAAATAAAAAAGAATATTTTTCATAAAATCTCGGGCTGTTACATTCTACCCCCCTTAAAATGAATTTCGCCCTCGAAATTCGTCGGGGTTATAAATGGTTTACTATTCGAAAGTTTCTTTAATAGAAACCCACATCGTAAAAAGGAATACCAAAACTTGGCTTTAAAAACTAAAGTATGAAATGTAACGATTACCCAAATAAACTAATCACTGGGTTTCCACATAGGTAAAAATATGGATATGGAAGAGAAATCTAACCATCATGTTCTGATGGAGAGTGGTAGAGAACATGGCTATGGAAAAGCCAGTAATCACAAATCCATAAATTTGTGACGATCTAAGGTACCATCTGATTCATCAGGTATAAGAGAACTAGGACAACATTTTTGGTTTTCAAGATCATTTCCCTAAAGTTAAAGAATTTGAATTAGAATAAATACTTACTTTATTTTGGTACAATCTCACTGTTGTTCGTGCCTTTAACAATTTCCACTTCATCTCTTAAATAAATGAAGTTGAATTTGTTATTCGTGAAGTGTTAGCAGATCATGTGATAGAATGGCGGGTCATTCCATCTGTCTCAAACAAAAGGTTAGCAAAAATTTTATACATAAGTCGATCTATAGTGAGATTAATCATATATGGTTCCTAAAATGGACTTATACTTCATATATCATACTTCTTAATATAATAAAACTAGTTTCTACTAAACAGGGACTTCCTGTAGGTCAGTGGTAGGCGATAAAGGCCAGTCGCACTTCGGTTGTGGGTTCGATTCCTACAGCCTTGTCCGAAGCGATGGGCTGTCGCCCGTCCTGCAGGTTTTCCTTTTTCTAAAACTACGTTACTATAACATCCCATCAATAATATCGAAAATCTTCTATCCTTAAACAATACTAACTTATGTCCAACATAATCCAGTCTAATCTTTAGGCTTATACATAATACTGCAGTCCACTCTCATAATATAGTGACAACGATTACCAGAGATTTAATACTGTCGTTGATCCCCATATATCTTGTTGGTCATATTCCAAACATTCAAAAGCCTTAATCTTGTACTCTCTTGAATACCCATTGAACCTTAGTGAAAACTTGAATGCAGTTAAAAGTTAACACTTTTCACATACCGAAATCCTCAAAATTCTATATACTCAAACCATGATATCACTTAGTCCTTATATCAATCATGAGCTCATGAATACTGTCAAACATTTCATTTCCTCCTTATCCCTTCATTATGCGCATATCATCTACTTTCCAAAATATTTGAATCACTTTTCATGGTTACCGGTACCTTAGAATTATTGAAAACCACAATAGACCAATACATAAATATTTCAATACACCATAAAAGTACCTCAACAACTTTATTATTGAATACCAATACATAAACACTTCAGTCCATCCACTTCAATGATTGTCCTGGAATAAGTCCTTCCTTGATTTAGAAGTACCTTTTTAGGTCCGGGCATTGAGTTGGGTAATGCCCATGTTCTCCACAAATAAGGCATTGAACTCCATAACAATCTGTCACTCTATGACCCTTTTCTCCACACAGATAACATCGGTCCCTCCATTTGAGGTATTCCTCAAGGTTCTTCTTCCCTTCTTTAGAAATCTCAATCTTCCTTTCTTTATGCTCCTCAACATGCGAACATGCATAATAGTTTATCTTCCTCTTCTTTGATGAATTAGTCATACCACTAAATTTCACCTTGTTAATCATATATCGCGATGACTGATTCGGCATAATCACAATATCTTTATCTCTAGGAATTACACAATTTTGTTGCTCATAGTCACCAATTTGTCCATTGGATTCAATGTTAACCGAATTCCTTCTGGTTCCCTCCATTAACTAAAACACAAAAAGAATTTTGTGAGAGGCGAAATCATGTTAGGGAAGACAACATAGTAAAGGGGGAGCACCCTCAATATCTAACATCTTAGGTAAAATTCTAAGATCGTTATCATAGTTATAGGACTATATCATATACGTATACTTATCCTTAGGGACATCCCTAGACACACCTTAGAAATATCTCTAGGGATCTCACTAACGTTTTCGCGTCCTAGTTTCCAAAGGTTGACTAAACCTTTCCTCTGATACCAACTGTAGAGACCCGAAGCCTGACGTACATGGACATTACATTACTTTTGCGGAATACTTAGTACATAACAAAAACACACACACAAGGATCGTAATAGTTTAGTGTCTTTGGAAACTCGGAACGTAGTCTTCTAATCGTGGTGAAAGATCTTCAATATCTCCCATAAAGATCTTCCCTTTTTTTTTCCTAAAACCTTTCTTTATATCCTTAGGTCCGATTTGCTTTGTACGTGTCCGAAGCTCCTCTTCTTTGGAACGCCTCTTTGAATCCTCCACTTAGGGAACTAAGAGTGGTCTTTGGAGAAGACCAGGACCTCTAGGACTATTCTAGGGAAGTGGAGAGGGGAAAATGGCAGGGGTTGGCCGAGCTTGAGTGCTCAATTTGGTGTGAGGAGGAGGGGGAGGAGGTGTCCTTTTATAAGGGAGGAGAGGGGCACCTTAGGAATATCTCAAAATATTATTTTATATTAAAGTCAAAATCGGTTTATAATGGTTCCAAAGGGTCTTATTTAGAAGCTAAAGTGGGTAAGGGTCGAAATCCTATCAACCAATAGAATTTAGACAAGTTTAGGGTATTATTTTAACCTTATCAATTAGATTTAACTCTAAGTTAAATAATTTAACTTTTACCATGTCTTTTTGTTTTGTTTCACTATATGATTAATACACTTACTATAACATGCCAAAAGAACCCCAAATTGTTTATTATTAATATATACATCCTTATCTAAGTCATTTGGCCGAACCTTAGATTTTTAGGAATAAAATAACATATAGTAATATAATATTTGATTTAAAAACTATTTTGTGTCAATTTTGACACTATTTGATATATGATTTTTGTGAAAGTCATAACAGAATTATATGTTCGAACCAAGTTGATTAAATCAACACTAATATATCATAGTAACCTAGAAAATTAGTGGAATTCATAAAAAGTCTCAAATTATATTTAGTTTGGTGTTTATAACATCAATTATGTCAATATTTCATTAATAAGATAATTACTGCATCATCTTTGTGTCATAAATAAATTAACTTATTTGATGTCTAAAAATTACAAATAAAATACCATCATGTAGGAAATCTTTTTAGATTTCTAATGAATATTTATAGTCAAATTTATCTTACGTATAACCCCATATTAAAAATGTTTTAGTAAATAAACTTTGATTTTAACTCTTTTAACCCTTCTTTAAATAAATTAATAATAAATGTCCTAATCTAACCCAAGTGGGCCTAAATGGTCATATTTTATTCCTAAGTTTGTTTTTGGTCGAATTACACTTGTCCAATAGAATTAGGACATGTGTTAGGGTAATATTAATATCATATTTACCCTTAGTTACCCTATTTACTATTAACCGCGGTAAAAAAAAGTAAAAAGTTACTATTCACCAAAAAATTATTTTCATCTCATTGAACCACATTTTAGTCCTTGATATTAACGGTGTCTCTCGGATTTTCGAAATTCCATTCACAGAAGCGGTAAAATTAAGTTTTATGCAAAATTCAGTTTTTAACCTACCACTTAGTGGTTTCACTATTCATCAAAAATTGATGTTTTTCAGAACAATGCCAAAATTTCATCCTAAGCTATATTTCATATTCCGAATTCAAAAATGAAATCTATTTTACCAAATTCATAACATAGAAGTTGCATTAATTAATTTTATAATTAAATCCCGCTGTTAAAATAAATAGCGTGTTTTTTAGGAAACAATATATATTAAAAGATTGACACTTGATTATGTCTGGTTTAAATGTGAAATTACAACCAATGACCAACATTGTATTAAATTGTAAAAATATATTCTAAATATACTTTAAAACCACTCAAATTAATAATTTATCACTATTAATTATTTCGATTAAAAAAGTTGTTTTTAATTATAATTTAGTAATTTTCACTATTCATCAGAATATGAAAGTTATCCGAAAAGTACCAAAATTTCACCTTAGGCTAAACTCGATACTCCGAATCCAAAAATGAAGTCCATTTTGAGAGATAAAATTTCTAAAATTTAAAAAATGGTTATTACTATTCATAACGGCTAGTTTTAATAATATTTTAATAGCATAACATTGTTTCGTGAAACTCAGTATTGCGTACTACACACGCTATCAAGGAAGGTTGCGATTGCGTGTAATGCAAGGCAAGTCAAGGATGCGTGTTGTGCAAGCTCCTTTTAGTGTAGCATACAACACAAGACATTAGTGAAATAAAAAAGAATATTTTTCATAAAATCTCGGGCTGTTAC
This sequence comes from Viscum album, assembly GCA_963277665.1. Classification (NCBI taxonomy): domain Eukaryota; kingdom Viridiplantae; phylum Streptophyta; class Magnoliopsida; order Santalales; family Viscaceae; genus Viscum; species Viscum album. The sequence goes on from CAUJRU010000747.1 coordinate 45,378, forward strand.
AGAACATAAAACAATGATAAATAGGAAGCATCATTCTTTATCTTTGAGAAGGAGATAGACTTTTCATAGCAAATAGTTTTCTGTTTGGTTAAAATTGAAGGTAAAAATATTAATGTTTTAAATAATTATATCAATATTTAATTAAGTTTAATAGTCATTTATATTGCAGGTATTGAGTTTGTCTTCTGACTCTGACTCTGTCTCTGAGGAAATAAGAGCTTTGGATTTTGGTCCTAATACCGTGGTTCGTGACTGTAAATCAATTGTTATCAATGGGTACAAATTTATTGTCACTGAATGAGAAAAGAACATGAGAACACAACATGATGGTGTTATGGTTACTACCACAACAGATTGTTATGCCAGTGCATCAGATAGTAGACCACGATTTGAAAATGTGGGTTATTATGGAGTTGTTGAGAAAATAATAATTTTGGATTATTACTCTCATGGATGAGTCACAATGATGAAATGCCATTGGTTTGATTCAAAGACGAGACATGGCACATTTTTTGATGATTGTGGATTTCGAGTAATTAATATGACTCGCACTCTTGCTACTGAAGAACCATATGTGTTGGCATCAATGGCTAAACAATTTTTTTATGTCAAAGACCAACTTCGACCTGAATTTGGTGTCATAGTTGAAGTAATTCCAAGACATATTTTTGATGATGGTGATGATGGAATTGAAACTGTCCCTAGTGCCATTGGAACCAATCCATTTATTTCTTTTGATGACTCCAATAGCTCAATTTTCAGAGTTGATTGTGAACCTGAAGTTGTGGTTGAAAATATATAGAATCATTCATCCATGTTCTCAATTCTATTGGTTTACCTCGAGTTGGGTTGTTATGGTTGGTAATATTCAAATTGATTTTGTATTGATCACAAATATGTTTTAGCTGACTTGACCGTTATGTGAATTTTCAATGTTTATTTGTTGCAGTTTTATTTGAATTGCATTTTCTAATTTGGAATTGAACTGTATTCAAACCTAGTCAAACAATATTTCTAACTTGGTGAAAATTACAACTTGTATGATTTATTAAATCCATTCAAGCTCTTATAATTTGGAATTGAACTGTATTCCCTCATATATTTAGTTTTTTGGGTTACACATTAGTTTCCTTTTTCTAATTAATTACATATTTGTTTTCAAAAGAAGGAAATGAAGCCAATTGAAGAGAGATGAAGGAAAAAAATGATGGAGAATAATCGTCGAATGACGGATTTGGGAATTAAATCATTAGTGCCTGTAGTGAGTACTTTATTTCAAATTGATATATTTAAAGAATATATAATTTCATGTGATTAATTTTTTTGTAAACATTTTTGTAGGATCCACCTATACGTCGACAGTTATTCGACGAGGAGCCTAGTACTGGTCCTAGTACTCAGGCCGGTGGTACGAGGAGGGTTCGTACCAGAGGTGAAAGAGTAGTTGCACATACCTGACTAGACCCTGCCCCTCCCACTGACATTTCATCCTTCCCACATTTTGATCCTGGTGTGTTGTTAGGGACACACGGGATATTTAGGCCTCCCATGTTTTCGCTACCTTCTGCATCTTCTGGACCATCATTTTCACATCTCATGATGATTCCCACTCCCTAGTCAGAATTCGGTCAGACAACTATCCCATCTTCTTTTCCTTCTACTTATGTCTCTCTGAGATTCTATATTCCATCGTCTTTGACTCCTATTCCACCACAGGGTGTTCCATCAGTTTCTGTGGATCCAGCGGCGCTCAGAGATCAGACCGACACAGGTATATTTATAGAACCCTAAAAACATTTATAGCAATATTTATTTTCATTATAACATGTTTTGATAAAATATTTGTTTTTATTTCATGAAAGATACATCTATTGACAGGAGGCATGGGCGGGGGCGTACACGCATGCGTTCGGTGTGGAACCTCCGCACACAGGTTATGGTGGATTATAATGAAGAAAACCAAATGGTTGAGAAAACAGGGCAGCAATGTCAGAGTTTTTTGGCGACGCTTTCCAAATACTCCAACATCATTCTCGCCAGCCCGCTATCGTGGAGACATTTTCCACATGAGGTGTGGCCGACACCACTCTAACTGTGTCTCTTTTGTTTAAAATGGATAGGATTATAAGTGAAAAGAACAACTGGCATACGGAAAACCGACCAAACACATTCGAAATGTATTGATGGTTTAGGACAATGATCCATGGGTCATATGTGACGTGTACGAGTCAACTCCGCCTTAATCTGAGGCATGGTGTGGCTGAGATCACTCTGAGTGGCTCCCTTTTGTTTAAAATGGACAATAATTTAAGTACAAATGGAAAACTGACCAAACGCATTCGATTTCCATTGAAACTATATGAGAATGATCAATGGGTCATATGTGACATGTATGAATCAACCCCACCTCAATCTGAGATGCGGTGTGGCTGACACCAGTCAAAGTGTCTATCTTTTGTTTCAAAAGGACATCATTTTAAGTGAGAAACATCAACTGGCATACAGAAAACTGACCAAACGAATTTGGATTGTGTCAATACTTTAGAAAAATTATCTATGGGTCATATGTGACGTGTACGAGTCAACCCCACTTCAATCCAAGGCATGGTGTGGTTGACACCATTCATAGTGTCTCTCTTTTGTTTAAAATGGACAGAATTATAAGTGAAAAGAACAACTAACATACAGAAAATTGACCAAACGCATTCGAAATGTGTTGATGCTTTAGGAAAACGATCCATGGGTCATATGTGACCTGTACGAGCCAACCCGGGCTCAATCCGAGTCGCGGTGTGGCCGAGATCACTCTAAGTGGCTCTCTTTCATTTAAAATGGACAACATTTTAAGTACATATAGAAAACTAACCAAACACATTTAGTTTCCCTTTAAACATTAGGAGAACGATCCATGGGTCATATCTGACATGTACGAATCAACCCTGCCACAATCTGAGATGTGGTGTGGCCGACTCCACTCAAAGTGTCTGTCTTTTGTTTCAAAAGGACGTCATTTTACGTGAAAAACATCAACTGGCATACGAAAAATCGACCAAACACATTAGGATTGTGTCAATACTTTAGAACAACTATCCATGGGTCATATGTGATGTGTAAGAGTCAACCCCACCTCAATCCGAGGTGCGGTGTGGCCGACACCATTCACAGTGTCTCTCTTTTGTTTAAAATGGACAGGATTATAAGTGAAAAGAACTACTGACATACGGAAAACTGACCAAACGCATTCGGATTCTGTTGATGCTTTATCACAACGATCCATGGGTCATATGTGACGTGTATGAGTCAACCCCGCCTGAATCCAAGGCACAGTGTGGCCGGGATCACTCTTAGTGGCTATCTTTTGTTTAAAATGGACAACATTTTAAGTACATACGGAAAACTGACCAAACGCATTTGGATTGTGTCGATACTTTAGAACAATGATCCATGGGTCATATGTGAAGTGTATGAGTCAACCCCGCCTCAATCCGAGGTGTAGTGTGGTCGACACCATTCATAGTGTCTCTCTTTTGTTTAAAATAGACAAGATTATAAGTTAAAAGAACAACTGACATACGGAAAACTGACCAAACGCATTCAAAATGTGTTGATGCTTTAGGACAATGATCCATGGGTCATATATGAACTGTAAGAGCCAACCCGAGCTCAATCCAAGTCGTGGTGTATCCGGGATAACTCTAAGTGGATCTCTTTTGTTTAAAATGGACAACATTTTAAGTACATACGGAAAACCGACCAAATGCATTCGGTTTCCATTGAATCTTTTGGAGAACGATCCATGGGTCATATGTGACATGTAAGAATAAACCCTGCCTCAATCTGAGATGTGATGTGGCCGCCACCACTCAATGTGTCTGTCTTTTGTTTCAAAAGGATGTCATTTTAAGTGAAAAACATCAACTGGCATACGGAAAACTGACCAAAAGCATTCGGATTGTGTCGATACTTTAGCACAACGATCCATGGGTCATATGTGACATGTACGAGTCATCCTCGCCTCAATACGAGGTGCGGTGTGGCTGACACCATTCATAGTGTCTCTCTTTTGTTTAAAATGGACAGGATTATAAGTGAAAAGAACAACTGACATACGGAAAACTGACCAAACGCATTCGAAATGTGTTGATGCTTTAGGACAACGATCCATGGGTCATATGTGACCCGTACGAGCCAACCTGGGCTCAATCTGAGTTGCGGTGTGGCCGAGATCACTCTAAGTGGCTCTCTTTTGTTTAAAATGGACAACATTTTAAGTACATACAGAAAACCGACCAAACACATTCGGTTTCCATTGAGACTTTATGAGAATAATACATGGGTCATATGTGACGTGTACGAGTCAACTCCGCCTCAAACTGAGATGCGATGTGGCTGGAACCACTCAAAGTTTCTGTCTTTTGTTTCAAAAGGATGTCATTTTAAGTGAAAAACATCAACTGGAATATGGAAAACCGATCAAATGCTTTCGGAATATGTGGATACTTTATAACAACGATCCATGGGTCATATATGACGTGTAAGAGTCAACCCCATGTCAATCTGAGGCACGGTGTGGTGGGATCACTCCTTGTGTATGTATTTTGTTTAAAATGGACAGGATTATAAGTGAAAAGAACAACTAACATATAGAAAACTGAACAAATGCATTTGAAATGTTTTGATGCTTTAGGAAAACGATCCATGGGTCATATGTGATGTGTACGAGTCAACCCCGCCTTAATCTGAGGCACTGTGTGGCCGGAATCACTCTAAGTGGCTCTCTTTTGTTTAAAATGGACAACATTTTAAATACATACGGAAAACCGACCAAATGGATTATGATTGTGTTGATACGTTAGAAAAATGATCCATGGGTCATATGTGATGTGTACGAGTCAACCTCGCCTCAATCTGAGGCATGGTGTGGTCGACACCATTCATAGTGTCTCTCTTTTGTTTAAAATGGATAGGATTATAATTGAAAAGATCAACTGGCATACGAAAAACTGACCAAACGCATTCGAAATGTGTTTATGTTTTAGGAAAACGATCCATGGGTAATATGTGACGTGTAAGAGTTAACCCCACCTCAATCCAAAGCACGGTGTGGCCGACACCATTCACAGTGTCTCTCTTTTGTTTAAAATGGACATGATTATAAGTGAAAAGAACAACTGATATATGAAAAACAGACCAAACTAATTCAAAATGTGATGATGCTTTATGTCAATGATCCATGGGTCATATGTGACATGTAAGAGTCAACTCGGGATCAATTCGAGGCATGGTGTGGCCAGGATCACTCTAAGTGGCTTCCTTTTGTTTAAAAGGGACAACATTTTAAGTACATATGGAAAACCGACCAAACGCATTCGGTTTCCATTGAAACTTTAGGAGAACGATCCATGGGTCATATGTGACGTGTACGAATCAACCCCGCCTCAATCTGAGATGCGGTGTGGCCAAAACCACTCAAAATGTCTGTCTTTTGTTTCAAAAGGATGTCATTTTATGTTAAAAACATCAACTGGCATACGGAAAACCGGCCAAATGTATTCAGATTATGTTGATACTTTAGAAAAATGATCCATGGGTCATATGTGACATGTACGAGTCAACCCCGCCTCAATCCGAGGCACGGTGTGGCCGACACCACTCTAACTGTGTCTCTTTTGTTTAAAATGGATAGGATTACAAGTGAAAAGAACAAGTGGCATACGGAAAACTGACCAAACGCATTCGGAATCTGTTGATAATTTATCACAACGATCCATGGTTCATATGTGACCTGTATGAGCCAACCTAGGCTCAATCCAAGTCACGGTGTGGCCGATATTAGTCTAAGTGTCACTCTTTTGTTTAAAATGGACAACATTTTAAGTACATATGGAAAACTGACCAAATGCATTCAGTTTACATTGAAACTTTAGGAGAACTATCCATGGGTCATATGTGACGTGTATGAATCAACCCTGCCTCAATATGAGATGCGGTGTGGCTGGAACCGCTCAAAGTGTCTGTCTTTTGTTTCAAAAGGACATCATTTTAAGTGAAAAACATAAACTGGCATATGGAAAACCGAGCGAACGCTTTCAGAATATGTTGATACTTTAGGAAAACAATAGATGGGTCATTTGTGACGTGTAAGATTTAACCTCACCTCAATCAAAGGCATGGTGAGGCCAGTATCACTCTAGGTGTATGTATTTTGTTTAAAATGGACATCATTTCAGGTAAAAATATATGGTATACAAAAAACCGATCAAATTATGAATTGAATTCCGGATTCCACATATAATTGTCATCTAAATTTTAAATTGAATTCTAAATTAATTATGTATGTTTATAATTAAGTTATGAATTCTAATTTAATTATGGGTGTGTATAGTTCCAGGATGCATTATATGTTAAATGTGTATGAATTTGTTCTCTATATGTATGTGTTAGTTGGTTATTGCAGGTACAATAATTGTATATGTATGTGTTAGTTTCTTGAAGGTATAATAATTGGATTGAAAATGGGACGGAATGCACAAAATGAGGCCTACTGTGCAAATTGCAGACCTGCTGTGCAAATTGTAGGACGTTGTGCAATTTGCACAGCATAGGCTATGCCAACGGTTTCAAACTGTTGTCATAGCATCTCTATTTCTTTTTTTACCAATGGTTCAGAAACTGTTGGGAAAGAGGAGAATCCTTGGGATTTCCCAATTGTTCAACCCAAACCATTGGGAAAAACTATCCCAACGGTTTGGCACAACCATTGGGATAGGTTAGGCTTTCCCCACCCTATCCCAATGGTTCACAGTAAACCGTTGGGAAAACCATTCCCAACAGCTTACTTCCCTACAGTTTTCAGAACCGTTGGTATAACATATACCAATGGTTCTGCAGCCTTTCCCAACGGTTCTGAACCATTGGGAAAGACTGTATTTCCAGTAGTGTAACTAGTCCCCTTTCTTGGACATAGCCCTAAACACTCATGGCCATAGAACCTATCCCCTGACTCGGGGCCTAAAAAACTAACCCTTAGCAATAAACTAACCCATTACCTAGAACTATCCCTTATCTCAGAATACCCCTAAAACACCTAAACCCTATAACCCACCCAACTAGAGGCTTTACCCCTATTCTGGGCCTTAGAACTAAACCTACCTCCCTGAAATAATTATAATCCAACCCTGACCCTATCTCTAAACACCAGACCCCAAGAACTCACCCACCAACTCAATCCCTAACCCTCCTCGACCGTAGCCCATAACCTACCACCAACCTAGTACTAACCCCACAGTCAATCGTATCCCTAAACTCCAAAATCCGTAAAAATATACCCCTGAACCAAGACCTAGCCACCAGTCCTAGAACCTAACCCCTACCTAGTCAAACCCTCGGGGTCTAGCCTTAAATAACCACATATCTAGCCCTAAACCCCTCATCCCTATACATAAACATCGAGCCACCTTCCCAAACTCCCAACTCTTTCCCTAAATGCATTCAACTATAGAGATTAACCCCAACAAAAACCCCTAACCCAGTGACCTACACCAAACATGATACCAAACCCCCATGAAACTAGTTCCTGAACCTATAATAGCCCAAAAACATCATGGTCCTAGCCCCCCAATTCCTAAACCTAAACCTCCAATACCTCAAACCTACACCTAAAACCAATCCATAACCTCCCAATATTATCCCTGAACCTACTCGTACCTAGTTGTAACACCACCGACCAGCCCTATCCACAAACCCTCCCACCATAGAACCTAACCCATGACCCAATCCCTAAACACCCTCATCCCTAGAACCTCTTCCCAAAATAGCCCTAAATCTCATGACCCACGATCGTACCCTCGACTCGAGCCCTAAAAACCATGACCATCAAACCTAACCCCTCACTAGGTCTAACCCCTATCCCAAGACCTAAAACCCTAAGCCCAAGCACTAGACCTCCACCTTGATGCTAGCCTTAACCCCCTGACCCTAACCCCATCATCCCTAGGAATAAACCCCCAAGCCTTAGAACATATCCCCAAACTTAATTAATATCAAACATCATTAGTGAAAAACTAAAACCAAACTTTATGCCTAACCAAAACCCCACCAACACACCAGATAGCACTAAATATAAACACACTATCCCTATATTGTACCTCCCAACCCAAGCCCCCCATCACTAGAACCTATCATGACACTAGAACCCCCACGACAGTAGCCCCAAACCCACAAACTATAGACCTAAACTCCCCATCACTATTACCATCCCCAACCCTATCCTTAAACCCATAGACCCTATACCTATCCCCACAACCATCCCTTCCCACAACCCCAACCCCCCATGGCCCCAGTCATAACACCCCCTGGTAGGCCCTAGCCACAAACCCCCAAACATTAGGACATACCCCCAGACTCAAGACATAACCCCCATGTCCTAGAACCTAAAAACACCCTAGCTCTAAACCCACCCAATCATAGCCATAAACCCCCCAACCACATCCATCCATAACCATGAAACTAGAATCTATCCTTGACCTGAACCATAACACCCCTCATACCTAGAACCCAAACCCTCTCAAGATCTAAACCTCTCAACCCTTTCCCTAAAATCACTATCCATAGACCTTAGAAGAATACCCCTAGTCATAAAACCCCTTTCCATTAAACCTAACCCCCCTAATATAAGACTAAAACCCCAAACCATAGAACCAAACCCCTCCTAAGACATTAAACCCCAGGCGAATCCCTAAACCCACCAGCCCATGAACCAGCCCAATGAACCTAACCCTAACCACCCAAAACCTATTACGAAACCTAACCTCAGTGCTATCAATAAACACTTAGACAAAAATAAACCTAAATACCAATCACTATAACATTCACTAAAATGAGCCCCCCCCCCAGACCATATAACCTAACACTATTATATCCTTAAACCCCCGACCCAAGCCTTGACATGATTCCAAACCCCCATGGACTCAGACCTTAACCCACCAAAGACCCAATTGCATCCACATCAAGATCCATGACCCTCCCCTATAACATTTCCCAAACTCTCCAACCCTAGAACCTACCCCAAAAAATAAGCCCAACCCACCCCCACCCCACCCCACACCACCCCACCCTACCCCGACCAGCCCAAGTGGTAAAACCCCTGACCTTAGAACCACCCCCAACCAAATGTAACCCTAGTCATAGAAAATAATCCCTAATTAGCCTTAATTACTATAAACTATACATAAAATACCATATTACTAGACCTAATATCCCTTTTTTTCTCTATCCCTACCCCACCCCTCGGCTCTAAAACCTTCCCAAAACCGAGCCCTATCCCCCAAACTATCGAAACTACCCCAACCTATCCATAAACCCCCAAACCTATCCCTAAAACCCCTAGGCCCAATAACCTATCCCATGACCATCCATAAACTACCCCACATGGACTAAGTGAATAACCACACCCTAACCATAAACCACACATCCCAAGCCCCAACCCATGCCCTAAACCCATCATCCATATAACCAGACACCATCCTAGACATAAATCCCACGGCCCAATCCCTAACCCTCTATTCGACTGACTTTACCTATAAAACCCCTAACCCTAAAACGGACCCCCTTATGCTACCACTAACCCCAACCCTTGAACCTAAACTCACCCAATCCATAACCCCTAGTAATAGCTCCAAACTGACCCGGTTCAATCCTAAACCCCCTAGTAGTCCCTATGCTTATTCCCTTGACCCTAGAATGTTTTCCAAACATAATCCTCGACACCTGTCCCTAGAACCTAACCCCAACATATCCCTAAACCCCCTAGAACTATCCATAAACCCCCAATGTCCCTAGAACCTACCTTCGATCCGAGCCCTATCCCTACTTACTCTAGAACCTACCCCAAACTTGAAGCTATTACTAAGCTTTCCCCCTCAACTGTTACCCTACCTCTTTACATACCATACCCCCTTACTCGAGTTGTAACTCCTAGTACCTTGACCTAAACATACACCCATGTCTTAGAACTAATCAAACCCACAACCTTTTTCCTAAATCTACCATTACCCAAGCACTAACCATGATGGAACTAGCCCTACACCCATCGACCCAATATCTAACCCACACCCTAGACATTTCCATAAACCTACCACAAAACATAACCCTAACCCCCTATCTAGACCTAGTCTTATACCGCAACCCTTGAAACTAACCTTGAGCCCAACACTAAACCCCCCAACACTAGCCCAAAACCGATCAGCCATAAAACATAACCTCAACGTGATACCTATCCCCTAACCTTATATCCTACCCACAAAAAGGATCCCCAAACCCCATACCATGTAGAATAATCCATCTATAGTAGTTGACCCCCCTCTTCCCCATCCCTAAACATACCTTCCTAGCCCTATCTCTACCCCCCGACCTAAACATAACCTCAACCCAATCACTACCCCAAACATCATACCTAATCCTATACCCTGGATGTACCCTACCCCATACCTATCACTATACCCCAATCTTGACACCACCTGACCCGAGATTTATCCCTCTATCCCAATAACATAACCCTACCAAAAACCCGACCCCTAACCCTGGGAACTACCCTTGACCCTAGCCCTAAACTCTTAAACCTATAACTGACCCCCGAACCTATTACCCGTCCTTAGAACCTTCCCCTGACCCTAGAATCAACCCATAACCCCATCCATTGGCCCTATAACCTATCCCAACCATAGAAACGATCCACACCCCCAACCCAAGGGCCCAACCTCAGAAATTAACCCCTAGAATCATATCTATAACCTATATAGACCTTAGAACCTACCCCACCACAACCCAATCTCCAACTCTATCTATATAAAAAACAACCCCATCCATCAAACATACCCTCAACCCTAGCCCCCACTCTATAAACTAACACTACTATAAAACCTACAAAGACCCTATAAATACCCCCTATACCCTATCGTTAGACCCCTAGATCTAGAACAACCCCCCATGAATCGAGCTCTAACCCCATCCATGGCCCTAACCCTACTCATGATCCTATCCCAAACTACCCCAACACTAGAACCTACCCCATCAGCACTAGAACAATCCCGCAAACCTATACATAAATCATTAATCCCTATATCCTACCCTAATCCCTAGACCTAAACCCCTCATCCTAAGAACCTACCTCGAGCTCAAGAACCTACCCCGACCCTAACCCTAAACCCCTCAATACTAGAACATACCCCCCTCGAACCGAGATCTAACCCCCTGAATCTAGAACCTATCCTTAAACTGAATCCCAACCCAATCCATATCCTAAATAATACTCCTATACCTCTACCTAAGACCAACATCCCTAGATTCTACACCCTTACCTAAAACCTACCCCCAACCTATCCTTAAACCCCACAGATCTAGAACCTACCCCCTTCTATAGAAACTACCACTGACCCTAACCCTAAACTCCAAGGATCTAGAACATAACACTCAACCTGATCCCTAACCCCCTATATATTATCCTTAACCCACCAACATTTCCCTACCTCCCCCGAGCGTAACTCCACCCCAATAACATAGTTCTAATCCTACACCACCAACCATAGACCCCAACCCTACCCTAATCCTAACCATAAAAAATCAGATCTATAACCTAACCCCTAACACTAGAACCTTCCCTTGACCATAGTCCAAACCCCCCCACCCCAGGACCCTATCCCAACTCTATCCCCCTCCCAAGTAATACCCTCAAATCGTTCCCTAAAACCCCATGTCTATATCCCCCCCAAACCGTATCCATAACCCCCCAAACCCAGAACTAAATCTTCCCTATCTCTAGCCATACCCACCATTTATCACTAATCCTATCTAAGTACATAAACCTCCACACATGATCTGAGCTCTAATCCCCAACCTTAGCCTGGAACCCCCTATCCTAGAACCTATACCTACCATAGCTCAAAAGAAACCCCTGATCATAACCATAAATCCCTCAATATAAAACATACCACAACCCTAATCCTATCATTGTCCATAGCTCCAAACCTACCCCTCCCTAACTATAAGCCCCATACCATAGAACCTACCCTGACCATAGATATAAAATCCCATCCCTAGAACATACCAACGAACATATCCCCTACCTTATAAACTACCTACTACCCTATACCATGGACCTATAATCTAACTTACTCTCTAGAACCTTCCAACAACCCTACCCCAATCTTAGAACCTACCCCAATATCTAGAAAAAACTTTTCTGTATAACCTACCCCCAACCTATCCCTAAACCTTCACCCCCCTCCAGATCATGAACCAATAACCATACCTGATCCAAATCCCTAACCAGAGACCGAAACATACACCTAAACCTAGGAATAACCCCCCAAGCCCAATAACCTACCTCGACTGTATAACTTTCCCCCAACAAAACCCCTAAACCCTAGGTTTAAGAACCTACCAAAAACCTAAGACCTATCCCCCTTAGCTATAGAACCTACCCCTTACCCGAGCCATAACCCCAACCTTATCTCTAAACCTAACCCCAACCTTATCCCTAAACCCCTCGGTCCTAAAACCAACCCCTTTCCCTAGACCTAAAACTAATGACACTATAGCCTCTCCCCGACCATAGAAACTAACCCTAAACCTAGCCATAACCCCCACCCCAGCTCTAGAAACTATGCCATGACCCATTCCCAAACACCCTAACTTAATCCCTATACCTACACCTTCCCATATACATAAAACTATCAGCCTTATCCATACACTTGACCCTAAAACCTACCCTAGACCCAAGTCTCATCCCCCAATCCATGCCTTAGCCCTAAACCTAGCCCAACCATTTTCCTAAACCCCCACCCTAGACCTACCCTCCATACAATAGAAACTACCACCATCACTAGATTCTACCCCTATATTAGCCCTAAACTCCCATTCTCTAGAAACTACCCCCCGACCCAATCCCTATCCCCATATATCTAGAACATACATCGACATGAGATATAAAACCACATTTTTATCCCCAGAACTAACTTTAACTATAACCCGAGAACCTACCCCTAACCTATTCCCTAAACCACTTTATTATATAACCTACCCCAAACACTATAATCTACCCATAACCATATCCCTAAATAACCAAGACAAAGAATCTACCACCCGACCTGAGCCCTAATCATACCCCTCCCCTATTGTAATCAACAATAACCACCCTAAAACTAATAAATAATCCTTAAAACATCACCCATATGAATATTAATTGATTATTATTTTTGATGAAGTAAAAAAAAAAATTAATTCATAAACAATGTATTATTAACTAGTTCCCATCAATGTTATGAAAATAATCAATATATCAAAATCGATTTAAACATGCATAAAATGAGTACATAGTTTTATAAGAAAATATTATCCATTTATAAAATCCTTTACCTTAGTAAAAAACCAATTACATAATCCCATAATGTGAATATATACACCCATTCAATCATTAACCATCTTTGTTCAATTTCAATCCTACCCATGGGGGATTCCAACCTCACCCAAACTCCATATGATGGAATTATCCCCCACCCAAACTCCCTATGTTGGAATAATACTAATAAAAAATATTATATCCTCTAAAATGAATAAAATACACATTTATCTCCATGTTACTATATATAATCATTTTCATATTTAATTAATCATTTATTTCATAGAAAATAACCCAAAAACTCCAACAAAAATTAAAAATCTCTAGTCAATTTTGATATATTTTTTCTGAATACTCACAAAGAAATAATGTTAAAATAATTTCATCAAAATCATATTTCACCTATATGTGCATGAAATAATAAAAATTTATTCAACTATTCAATGATGAACCACATGTATCTAACTTTAATCAATATATTGGGGGATTCCACACCACCCAAACTCTCTATGGTGACATGATTTCTAATAGGAAAAATATCACGTCATTTAAAAACCAAGCTATGAAATAATTGAAGAAGGCCGCTCAAAATTACTATACCAATTTTTTTCATGAACAATATTTAAATTTTTTGTCCTTTATTTAATGAAAATAAAAATTATAAGAGTTGAATAAAAATAATATCATGAAATAATGAACTTATATGAGTCATGGATTTTTTGGGATGAGCTTTGAGGGTTTTTATTAGTGTTGATGGTTGAGTGTTTTGTGGGATGTATTTTGAATGTTTTTTGGGGATGAGTTTTAATGGTTGTTATGAATAAGGGTTTAGGGTTTTTTGTGTTGATTGTTTAGGGTTTTTGGAGGCTGGGTGTTTAGTTTTTTTGTGGGATGATCATTGAGGGGTTTTTTGGGATGATCTTTGAGGGTTTTCTAGGTCTTGGGATTTAGTGATTTTTGGGGTTGAGGGTTGAGGGTTTCTTTTGGGATGAGGGTTTTTGGGGAATAGGGTTGATTTTTTTTTGGGTTGACAATGTAGGGTTTTTGGTATTAAGGTTTTAGAGTTTTTTAGGGGCGAGGGTTGAGGTTTTTTGGGGATGAGGGTTTATTTTATTTTTGTGGCTGTGGGTTCAATAAATTTTGGGAATAAGGGTTTAGTGTATTTTTAGGTGGGGTTTTTTTGTTTTTTGCGGACTAAGGTTTAGGGTTTTTTGGGATAAGGGTTTATGGTTTTTTGGCATCTTGGTTTTATGGTTTTTATGGGTGATGGTTTAGTGTTTTTTGGGATGGGTAATGATGGTTTTATGGTAATGAAAGATGGGTGTTTTTTTTGTTGAGGGAATAAGTTTTTTGGGGGGTGAGGGACAAGATTTATTTGGTGATGAGGGTTGATAATTTTTTGGGGGTTAGGGTTTTGGGGTTTTTTGGGGCTCCTGGTTGAGGGTTTTTTGGGGCCGAGGGTTTAGGGTTTTTTTGGGTCTGAAGGTTTAGGGTTTTAGAGGCATGAGAGTTGAGTGGTTTTGTGGATGAGGGTTGGGGATTCTTGGGGATAAGGGTTTAGTGTTTTTTGGGGATATAATTTTAAGGTTTTTATTGTGGCTGAGTGTTTATAGTTTATTATGGATGAAGGTTGATGATTTTTTAGGGTTCAAGATTAAGGGATTTTTGGGTTTAAGGGTTTAGTGTTTTCTAAGGATGAGGTATTAGTTTTTATTGCGGATGAGGGTCTATGTTTTTTTTTCATGAGGTTTTATGGATTTTAAGGGTTGGGTTTTGGGGTTATTTTTTGCTAAGGGTTGAGGGTTTTGGAGGGATTATGTTTGAGGGTTTAGTATGGCTGAGGGTTTAGTGTTTTTTGGGACATAAGGTTGAGGGTTATTTGTTCTTGATGTTTGAGAGTTTTTTGTGTTTCTGTGTTGAGGGTTTTTGGGGGTTAAGGTTGAGGGGTTTTTAGGCTGAGGGTCTATTTTTCGTTTCATTCTAATGGTTTAGGTTTTTGTGCAGTTGATGTTTTAATGGTTTTTTTGATTGAGGGGGAGGATTTTATGGGATGAGGGTCGAGGTTTTTTTGGGTTAATGAATTAGGGTTTTCATGGGTGATTACTGAGGGTTTAGTGTGTCTGAGGTCATGTGTTTTGGTTTTTGAGAGTTTAGGGTATTTTGGGGATGAGATTTTATAGTTTTTGGGGAAAATGGTTTAGGTTTTTTGGGGCCTGGGGGTTGATGGTTTTTTAGGGGATAAGGGTTTCAGGTTTTTTGGTGCTGAGGTTTGAGGATGTTTTAGGAATGAAAGTTTTAGGTTTTCTAGGGCTAAGTGCTGAGTGTTTTCTAGGCTTAGGATAGGGTTTCATATGTCTAGGGATTTAAGGTTTTTTAGTTAAAGGGTTTATTTCTTTGAGATGAGGGTTTTTGGTTTTTAAGGGATAAGGTTTTGAGGATTATAGGGATGAGGGTTGAGGGTTTCTTGAACTGAAGGTTGATGTTTTATGGAGGATCACAGTTGAATTATTTTTTAGCCTAAGATTTTTAAGAGTTTTTTGTGTTTGAGGGTTGCGTGTTTTTTGGTCCATAAGGTTGAAATTTTTTTGAGGATGGCGGTTTTCGGGTTTGAGGGTTGATGTTTTTTTGGGGAAAAAGGTAGATGGTTTTGGGGGATGAGGGATGATGGTTTATTTGGGATGGTGTTTTAGTATTTTGGGGTGTCATGGTTTGAGTGTTTTTTTCGATGCGGGTTGAGGATTTTTAGGGCTGAGGTTTTAGGGTTGAAGGTTTTTTGGTGTTGAAGGTTTTTATGGCTGAGGGTGTTGGTTTTTTGGGGAATAGGATGGTGTTTTTTTGTCAATGGTTTAGTATTTTGGGTTCTGAGGGGGTAGTTTTTATTTTTGATCATGGTTGAGGGGTTTTTATTGGGGTTGAGGGATATTTGGGTTTGATGGGTGAGGGTTTTTTGGGGTTGTGGGTTTAGGTTTTTTTTGAATGAGGGTTTATGGTATTTTGGGGGTTAATGTTGAAGGTTTTTTGGGATTGAGGTTCTCATGGGGTCAAGGTTTGAGGTTTTTTAGGGATGTGGGTTTAGGGTTTTTTGGGTTAGATGGTTGAGGGTTTTGGGGGGATAAGGGTGTAGGGTTTTTTGTGGCTGAGGGTTGAGGGTTTTATGTTGTTGAGGGTTAATGAATTTTTTATGTATGAGGGGATAGGGTTATTTTGGTATGACGTATTAGGGTATTTAGGGATTAGGGTTGAGGGTATTTTGGGGATAAGGGTTGAGGGTTTTTTGAGGATGAGGGTCAATGGTTTTCTGCGGATGAGAGTTTAGATTTTTTGGGGTATGTGGGTTTAGGGTTTGTTTGGGTTGAAGGTTTAAGGGTTTTTTATGCTGAGGGTTTTGGTTTTTTTTTGAAGAGGGTTTTGTGAATTTTAGGGATAATTATATTGGGTTTTTTGGGATGAGGGTTCAAATTTTTCTAGGATGAGGGTTTTGAGTTTTTGGGGCTAGAGGGTTTAGGTTTTTTTGAGTTTGGGGGTTTAGGGTTATCTTATGGTGAGGGTTTAGGGTTTTGGGGATGTGCTTTTATGGTTTTCATGGGATTTGGATTTATGGTTTTTTAGGAGTGAAGTTTTTAGGGTATTATGGGGATGAGAGTTTAGGATTTGTTGGGGCTGAGGATTGTGGTTTTTTGGGGGATGAGGGTTGAGGGTTTTTTGGTGATGGGGGTTGAATGTTTTTGGGGATTAGGGTTTATGGAATTTTGGGTCTGAGAGTTTAGTTTGTTTTAGGGGTGAGGGTTTAATATTTTTTGGGATGAGAGTTTATGGATTATTTTGGATGAGTGTTTTTTTGGGTTGTGGGTTTAGGGTATTTTGGTGATGGGGATTTAGGTATTTTTTTGGGTTTACGGTTTCATGGTTTTTGGGTATGAAGCTTCAGGTTTTTTTGGAGATGAGTGTTTATGTTTTCTTAGGGCTGTGATTTGAAGTATTTTTGGGGCTAGGGGTTGATAATTGTTTGGAGTTAATGGTTTAGGGTTTTTTGGGACAAGAATTTAGGGTTTTTTCATGATAATAGTTTATTGGTTTTGGGTCTATGGGTTTATGTTATTATAGGGTTGGACATTGATGGGTTTTTGGATATGATGATTTAGGGTTTTTGAGGGAAAAGTCTTTATGTCTTTTTCTGTTGGTTCAAGTTTTTTTTGGGTTCGAGAGTTTATTGTTTTTTATGGATGAGGGTTCATGGTTTTTTGTGGTTAAGGGTTTTTTGTTTTTTATTGGATGACAGTTAAGGTTTTTTTTGGGTATGAGGGTTTATGTTTTTTTGGCATGAAAGTCTAGGGTTTTTTGGGCTTTGTGTTAGGGTTTCTTTCAAGATGAGGGTTTAGGGTTTTTTTGGGATCAGGGTTTAGTATTTTTTGAGAATTCGGTTTAATGGCCTTTTGGGGCTAAACGTTGGGGGATTTTGGGGTATTAGGGGTGATGTATTTTTGGTGGTGAGGGTTGAGTTTTTTTTTGGGATGAGGGTTGAGGATATTTCATTGTTATGGGTGGAGTTTTTTTGGGATGAGTGGTGAGGGGGGGTTTTAGGAATGATTTTTTTAGTGTTTTATGGGGATATGGGTTGAGAATTTTTTTTGAGAGGGATTGGATTTTTTTGGCTGAGGGTTGAATATTTTTTTATGTTAGATATTTGAGGGATTTTCTTGGGTTGACGGTTGAGGGTTTTTATGGGGATAAGGGTTTATGGTTATTTTAGCTGAGGGTCGAGGGTTTTATGGGGATGAGGGTCGACAGTTTTTTTTGGGATGAGGATCTTAGGGTTTTTAGGTATGAGGTTTTATGGGTTTATAGGGATAAGGGTTGATTTTATTCTAGGGATGTGGGTTGAGTGGTTTTTGGGGCTGAGGGTTGATAATTTTTTTGGGGCTGAGAGTTTTTGTTTTTTAGGGAAGGGGGTTTAGATATATTTTTCACAGATGAGTGTTTAGGGTTTTTTGGGATTGGGGGTTTATATTTTTTGGGGGATGGGTTGAGGGGTTTTGGGGGAATAGGGTTGATGGTTTTGGTAGGGATGTGGTTTTAGGGTTTGTTTACAGTTGATGTTTAAGGGGTTTTTTATGCTGAGGGTTTGAGTATTTTAGGGTTTAGTGTTTATGGTATTTTATGGATTTTGGTTTAGGTTTTTTGGGGTATGATGGTTGAGGGATTTTATGGGATGAGAGTTGAGGGTTTTTTGGGGATAATTGTTGATCGATTTTGGGGGATTAGGGATTATGTTTTTTTTGGGAAGAGAGTATGGGGTTTTTTATAGTCAATGGAAATTGTTTTTTATGGCTATAGGTTCAGGGTTTTTTAGCAATGTGGGTTCAATATTTTTTTGTAAGGAGGGATTATATTTTTTTTATGGATAAGGGTTTGTAGGTTTTTTTGTGAGTAAGTATATAGGGTTTTTTTGGATGTTTTTTTATAGTTATATTAGGCTGAGGGTTTGTGTTTTATTAGGAATGAGGGCTGAGGGGGTTTCTTGGTACTTAGCATCGAGGGTTGTTTTGGGGATAATGGTTTAGTGATTCTTTGGGATGATATTTTAGAGTTTTTTTTAGGTCTAAGGGTTTATTTGTTTTTGGTAATTGGTTTTCTATTTTTTGGGGCTGAGGGTTTTTGGTTTTTTAGGGATGAGGGATTATTATTATTTTGATTAGAGTTTATTGTTTTCTAGGGATAAGGGTTTTGGTATTTATGGGGTGAGGGTTTAGATTTTTCTACGGATGGCGGTTTTTTTATGATGGATTAGGGTTTTTGGAGTATGAGGTTTAAGGGTTTGGGGATGATGGTTTAGGGTTTTATGTGGATATGGGTTTAGTTTTTTTGGTAACGAGGGTTTAGAGTTCATCAGAGATAAGATTGTATGTTTTTTGGCTGAGTATTTATATTATTTTGGGCATGAGGGTTTAGGGTTTGAAGGGGATAAGGGTGTTTGGTTTTTTGGGTTTTAGGGTACATTAATATTTTGGGATGAGTGTTTAGTATTTTTTGGGTATGTGGTTTTAAGTTTTTTTATAAGGGTTTAGGTTTTATTAGGTATGATGGTTTTGAGTTTTTTTGGGGATGAGGATTAATGTTTGTTGGTTCTTAGTTTATAGGATTTTCTAGGGAAGAGGTATTTTTGTTTATTGTGGATGAGGGTTTAGGTTTTTTGGGGGATTAGGGTTTACAGTCTTTTGGGGGTGAGGGTTTTGGGTTTTTTAGGCTGAGGTTTTTGGGTTTTTGGGGATGTTGATTTTTTATTTTTTATGGGTGATGGTTTATGGTGTTCTAGGACTGAGGGACTGGGATTTATTGGTCATGAGGGTGTATTTTTATAGTTATCATGGTTTAGGGTTTACCATGGATGACGATTATTTGTTTTTTAGGGATAAGGGTTTAGTGATATTTGTGGATGAGTGTTTAGGGTTATTTGGGGTTAAGGGTTTCATGTTTTTTAGGACTAATGTTTTAGGGGTCTTTGGGGACCATAGTTTATGGGTTTTTTGTGTGTTCCTTTTAAGGTTTCATTGGGATGAGGGTTTAAGGCTTGTTCGGGCTATGGGTTTAGGGTTTTTTTTGTGGATGGAGATTTGGGTTATTTTGAGGATGAGGATTTAGGGTTTTTTGGGATGAGAATTAATGATTTTATGAGGATGTGGTTTTAATTTTTTTAGGGAAGAGGGTTTATGGTTTTTTGGGGTTGAGGGTTTCAGTTTTCTTTGGGATGAGGGTTTATTGTTTCATGGGGATTAGGTTCTGGGTGTTTTTAGGGATTGCAATTTAGGGTTTCCTTCGGCTGATGGTTTGTGGATACTTGTTGATGAGGGTATAGTATTTTTTGGGTATGAGGTTGAAGGGATTATTCGGAATGAGGGTTATGAATATCTAATGGATGAGGGTTTAGGATTTATTTAGGGTGAGGGTTTAGGATTTCTTGGGGCCTAGGGAATGTGGTTTTTAGGGGTGGGGGTTTATAGTTTTTTAGGATGAGGTTTTTGGGTTTTTCTGGGTCTACGGGTTTGGGGATTTGGGAACTGAGGTTTTAGGGTTTTGTTTAGATGAGGGTTTAGGGTTTTAGGTGGATGAGTGTTTAGGGTTTTTTAGATTAAATGTTTAATTTTTTGGGGGGATAACAGTTTTAGGGTATTTTAGGGGGAAGGTTTGGGTGTTTTTTTGGGTTGTTATGGTTTAGGGATTTGGGGATAAGGATATGGTTTTATTTTGGGATGAGGGTGTTTCAATAAAAGGGTCTACTCATGTGTTATTAGATTTAGAAGGTCCAATTATGACTAGGAAATATTCCCTTTTGATCTTGTGAATGTGGTTCCATAGTTAAGTGAATTACATGGTGCTTCCATTTATTCCTGATGAAAGATTGTGTTTCCTAGGACGGTTGATTGGAAGGGGTTTAATTGTGTGGAAATATTGTGATCATGTAAAACATCTTTTAAAAGTCTCAAATGGGGTTTTTTCATGGATATAGAAATTCCAAATGGTTCTCACATCCATGATTCATGGACCAAATTTTCAAAGGTAGGCATTCATTGGGTATTTTTCTAATAAAAATTAAGAACTCTCGTTGGTTGAGAGGATGGGAGGTTGGGTTCATCACACCCATTTGGGGGAAACTAGTCCCAATTAAGGGAATCAATTATAGATTTAAGATATGTGCATGAATCCTTGGATCATTCCCAAGTGTGTATATTAAATATTACCTCAAGGTAATGATTAACCATGAGTACATATGGGTTCATAATCATCTATATGTATATGAGGTTATCCATCAATTGATGGTTTTGAGTATATATAAGTCTTTTCATCAATGGTCCACTTTTTATTAATAGACTATAGATTCTTTGATAGTCCATTGGGATGATTCTAGTTTAAGCCATGTAGTGGGGAGCTCTTGAGTTTTCTATCATATAAGGATACATGAGTTGTTTAGATGTCAGGATGTAACCAATAGTATGGGATTCCTATGTATCCACATGATAAGGGTTAGAACCCATGTAGCCTGGTTCCATCTAACAGGACACATAACCTTTTAAGGTCGTATGACAAGGACTGAACCATGTGATTTAGCACCATGAAAAAATGATTTCTAGGTGAAGGTTGACTTGTCAAGGATAGTGTGGGGCTTACACTGAGGTAGCCCGAGTGACCCATATAAGACGTGGTATCCCTGGTCTATATGACCCTATTGGAATTATGTTGCAGAGAAGATTAGGTTTCATTTGGTTGTTTGGTTTGGACCTCAGGGAGACTTATTAAGTATCCCAATTAGTAGATAATGAAATCCCATGTATTTCATAATGGATGGGGACTACACCTGAATATGAGGCCCATTTGAGGGTTCATTCTTGGATTTATGATTACACATGAATGTAGCCCATTTGAGGAGGCATGATTGGGGCATATACTTAGGGGTGCCCATTTTGTTGGGTCTTATTCCTAGAATATGCCCATAAGTTTAGAGTTTGGGCTTACAACTATGGAGCAAGACCATTTGGTTGGGGATTACATATGGATGCTTCCCATTTCAGGAGGCGTGATTATAGCTTACACTAAGGGGATTCATGTTTTTTTGGGGCATAGGAATGGAATTTTTTCAAAGGATTAGGAATGTGTGTATTTCATGATCAACACTAACCTCTAAGACCATGTGATTCTACAAGGTGTGAGAAATGAGAGGATGCATTATATATGAAGATCACAGGATTCACAATTGTCCATTGATGGATGGGGTGCGGAAGCCCAAAGGGATATAAAGAGGACTTTGTATGTGATCATATCCACTCTTTTTTTAGTATCATAGATAGTCATGTATGGGGATCTATCTAGTTATTTCCCTAGTGGTGGATAAGAGAATCAAGAGAACCACCTCTCGAGGAAAAGGATATGGGCTTACTTCAAGAAATATTCTATTATGGTCCCCGAGGAAGAGATAAATTCCCAACATTAGTCCTCATCAAAGGGAAAGGTCATGGATCATATCATTAACAAGAACAACATGATTTTCTTGACTGGCACAAGGTCAGAACCCTCATTACTATGGGAATTTAAACTTGATAACATTGTGAGTGTATACCTTATTGAGGAGGTTACGCATCTGACTCCTCTTACCATGGGAATATAAACAGAGAGGTACACACAGATGTTCCCAATGATATTATTATACAAGTCTGGTGGATTTGGAAGTGGCCTTGGACTGATGTCATTAGACTGGTTTATGGAGGGTCTAATATGAGGCCTGAAAAGATGGATGAAAAAAGTGATGGGGGTAGATTGAAACACCCTAGGATTCCCTATTCCTCTTAGTTGGTTCTTATGAGATATGGGCTTCCCTCCACATATAATGGTGCTATGCGAGTTATGGTTGAATCCATGGAGTGTGATGCTACACATAACATGGGTTTTCCTACGTATCAGGTTGCTCCATGGGACTAGGTTCCACCCACATAGCATGTGTCTACATGGAGACGAGTTACTTCTATGTAACATTTTTCTATTCATGGTGATTTTTTGTAGAGAGGCCATCCTCTTTTCTGGCCCATAGAAGGTAAATAT
This sequence comes from Viscum album, assembly GCA_963277665.1. Lineage (NCBI taxonomy): Eukaryota > Viridiplantae > Streptophyta > Magnoliopsida > Santalales > Viscaceae > Viscum > Viscum album. The sequence continues at coordinate 68,362 of CAUJRU010000747.1, forward strand.
CAAAGGGGTTTGAATTCATGGTTGGATGGATAATTAATTATATCATTATTAAAACTATTTGGTGGATTTTTATTATATAGGAGAAGAAGTATCTGAGGGTCTAAATCATCAAACTTTGTTTTTTTCTCATTGTATCATCCTATCTTCCTAGTTTCCCATGAGTTTTATATATAGAGGATTGGAGGGACCGAGTACCAGGAGTGTAGGTCATCTTGAATACGTGACTGGACTTCTTTTCCATGGGACCCTGATATTGCTTTGACCTACACATTACTTAGTCAGCGGGGGTGGTAATTTCTAGGGGTATATATCACCGTAAAACCCCCCAAAGGACTGATTTTCATTTGTGAGCATAAAAATCTCCACTTCATCCAACATAATATTTTATTCACGGGGGTTTAAATACCCACCCAACCTCACAAAAGGTATTTGGTCTCATTTTTGGGTATTAGTAGTCCTTCTCATCCCGTGAATCATTTCATTGACAAGGTGTTTCATGGAGTAATGGAACGCCATACTGAATGATGGTCAACTGGAAAATTGTGCCTTGCAGGATTGATACATTGTATACCCATTTAATTTTTTTTCATTAGATCTTATTTGGGTTTATTTACATAACATTTCTGTGTTTGGTAAATGTATGCATACATTTCATGACCCAAAAAATTCCCCCACCAGAATGTGTTCTGATCAGGATGAAGAGGAGGCTATTTTAATGTAGAAATGGTCCTAATTTGAATGAAATATTATATAATGATCAAATTTTTTCTTGATCTAAAGGAATCAGTGAGAAAAGTTTGACTAATTCTAGGGTTACATATAAAACCCTACAAACATTGCATCTTTTATTTTATCACCCTATTTTTTTCCTAATCCCACAATGGTGCATGATTTGTAGGGGAAACTTGTATTTTTCTTATGCTAACCTTTATGGGTTTTATAAATAATATGTTTTGTGCCTTTTTAGTTTTATCACTCAATTTTTTTCTTAAACCATGAAAAACATAGGTTTTATGATCTAGAACCCAACTTTTTTCTAGGGTTACCTTTTCTAGTTTTCCACATGGTAGATTTTGTGTCTCTTTTTGGTGATAATTTAAAGTCAGGCTGCCCAGACTAATGTAGAAAAAGTTTCTTATCAAATATAATTGACCATAGATTTGTCCTTATAATATTCTAAAACCCTATCCTCCACATCTAGGGGGCTACACACTGCATTTTCATCATGATATATGGTGAGTCATTAGGATTTCCATTGTTTCTCAGATCTTCTTTCCATGTGTTGAATCATTCCATCCCTCATTGAATCTAGTTTTTTTTCGACAAAAAAATAGTGGATCTAGCTACAACACATCAATTCTTGTTATCCAGTGACTGGATATCTGATCCCATCAAACTACAATGGTTCATCCGCATGAACTACACATACCTCACCTTTTTTCACCATGGATTTAATTTATGATCATCTAAAAACACAACAAGAATCCACAACTAACCCTATATGAACCCATTGGTTGTTGATACTTCAAACATTTGTGAATCCATTGTGATCTGGGAGTCCGGTCATGCTTGGTACCACCTGGAAATGTTGAACCAAGAACACGGGGTCCTATCGATGAAGAACAAAAAACAATTATTAGTGGAAAGGAACAAGAAAAAATATTTAAATGGTTTTTCCTAGTGTACATGTCCAAAAGTCAAGAATGGGGATATTTGGTTTTAGAATACAATTTAATAATAAAAATTAAACTGAAACAGGTGCATGATCATGCCACAATTGGTGCAGATCAAATAAAGGGATTCATCCACTAAATTTATTTAATAAAAAATAGCATAAACCCAAAATTTTCGAGTCTTACCTAGAAATTGGATCATTCATCATTGATGACTGTACTCATCAATGATTAAAGGATGTCATCATGTTTAGTGCATCCTCATATTCTCTGATACATAGTTTAATCATTATCTAATTTTATTCTTCAACAGATGGAGGAAAGAGGATCTCAAGATAGTCTTCAGATTATGAGGCTAGCCCTTGGAAAAACATTATAGTGATGTATTTATAGGAAAAATATTTTAGGTCAAATTAATGAATGAATGAATGAATTATTTAATTAAACTATTGACCATACCTCCAAAAGGTTAGATGTATAAACGCCCCACACTGAACTATTTTAAGTCACTCTAAGGGAAAACAACAAATTCCAGACTCAATAGTGGTCTTAGATTTCGGATTAAATATTCCATTTCATATTTTTCCAATTTTCTATAATAAATTATGTTAACATGATATAAAATATATTTAATATTTTATTAAAAATAATTTCAAGAACACCAGGCCTTGAAATCACATGCAATATTAGGGGGCCTTATAGGATTGGATAGAATATTACTTATAATATTGGAAACTATAATAAGGGGGCCTTATAGGATTGGATGAATAACTGATCAATTTATTGTAGCATTGAAACACTAATGATGATGATCTATTAATTTTCATCTAATCTCAATGATCATTCAAGAGAAAAATATAATTGTTCCAAAATATCTTATACATTTTTATTCCATTATATCTCTATCTCTCATCTCAGTTTTTAAAATTCTTATGAGATATTAGGGAGTGGGTTTTTAAAGGGTTTTCACTAAGAAACCCTTACTTTTTCTCATCTCCTTATATAATGGTTTCTCAATACTGAAAAAGTGAGGCATGGGTTCCTTGGATACTGATGAAGTTCAGGAAGGTGATCACCACCATAACCATGATGGGTAAGGTTATTGATCATTGAATGGATGATTTGAGAAACAAAAATAACTCTCAACCCATGTGGAGGATATACATGGGCTCATATATAGCTATTACCTCACTCATTTATCAAACTATATTTAATTCATATTTTATTTTCTACATTGATTGTTTATTTTATTTTCTATGAATTAGTCTTGATACACATAACTATATAAATTTGATATGTCCGTCTATGTTTTGCATGCTCTCTCAATTAATATTGAAATTATATTATAAATACGTGTTGAAATTATTGATCAATAGTATCAATATCATTTAGTTTTAATTTTACTTTTATATTTGATTTTATTTTTTAAAGATAAATTAACCTCCCTCTTGATATCCTACTGTGACCAGAAAAATAGATGAAAAAATATTAGTAATAAAATCATTAAAATTATTATGAAATTTTTTTATAAATATAATATTATTTAACCAAATCCATGTTTGTCTTCATGAAATCCATGCAATAAATTAGTGAAAGATAGAAGGGATATGTAAAAATTATTGAAGATTATAGAAACCTTAATGATTGAATTATTCAAAAAACAATTGAATCAATGGGTATACAATGAATTGTATTTTTGTAATTAAATTTAGAGATAAATCCAAATGATAATAGAAATTTATAAAAATAGAAGAATAATTCTAAAATATGTAAAATTCTGGAAGTCTCAACATTAAAGTAAATTAGGAAAAGAATTTAATGTTTCAAATTCAAATAAGATTATTAACATGTTTTAAAACATGTTAGTAATCCCATATAATTTTTCTCTCCAAAAATAATTTAAACCCAGGTTCAAAAATGAGATGTACAGTAGGTTATACAATCTTTAAGATGAGACATTGGTATACTTTTTTTTTCATTTTATGGATATTATTAGTGTTACTATGTATTTAGACATGTGTAAGGGAGAACTTGTTTTATTTAATGTTATTTCAATTATCCTATCATATTTATATGTTTGTAAGTTATTGGTTGATATTATACTCAAAAAAGTAAATTTAAAATTATTTAGAAATTTCAGAAGTAAAATCAGAGAAGAAATTAATGGTTTTAGAAGAACAGTATTGAATATGTGAACAATTGGGGCATATTATTCAGTTTTTTCTTACTATAATTTTGGGTCACTAGAGTTTGAATTATAATACTAATTTTTTTAAGAGTAAATTAAAAGATAAATTTAATGTGGTTGAATTTAATTTGAGATATTATCATAAGGAATTCATGTGGATCATAAATAGTGTATGACCATATGATATGATATGATATAAGAATAATATAAAATTTTTGGGAAAGTGAAAAGTGTATTTAGTTAATCTTTTTAATGATAGGTTAAATAAAATAAAAGTTTTTATTTAAATGAGGATTCAATAGAATAATATGAAATCACATAATTTATTTTTTATTGATGGGTTGAAAGAAAATTTACGTAGTGTTTATAAAATCGGAGATAAAGTGTGGAAATTTTTTTTATAAAGATGAATCCTTAAAAAAAATATTAAAGTATGATTAAGTCATGAATATATGAATGAGAATAATTGGTATCTTTTTTATATTGGGATCAGATTAAAACTTTTATTGTCATTGTTTGAAAGAGTAAAATGATTTATAAAATCAATGTTTTGGCTACATTGCTCAAAATAATATGAAATATTTTACATAAGGTTTAAGTGTTTTTTGTTTCACCATTAAAAAGAGAGAAATGAATTATATTTTTTATAAATAAGAATGGGGAATATTATTAATTATTTAAATAGGAAATAGGAAATTAAATATAGTCAACCATTGAAGCTTATTAATTATGAAATATGTGGGACATTGAAAAGGAAATCAATTGATTTAGATAAGTAAATTATCTCATTTATTTAAGAGTTTACTAAAATTACATGAAATATACTTTTGAAACATAAATATAAGATTTTGAGGATCTTTAATATCTTAAAAATAAGTATACAAAAGGAATTTGGTATTATTCAAAAACAATTATAATAGATAATGGGACCAAGTAAAATGGTAGATGATTTTAATCTACCATAGAGAAGCATAATATTCAAAATGATTATGCCAATGAGCCTGTACCCTAGTGGTTCAGGCTCCTGCTTGGCATCCAAAAGACCCAGGATCAAATCCGTGCAGGGGAGAATTCCCGAGTAGTATAGCAGGGCACTGTAGCGGGGCACTGTAGCAAGTCACTGTAGCAGTACTATAGCAGTGGCGGACTGTAGCAGTGGCAGCACTATAGAAACGGAGGGACTGTTGCAGGTACTGTAGCAGCACGGGTACTGTAGTAGTACTATTCACTGAGGGGTCCTTTGGGCCAAAAAATAGGCTTTATAGCCCTGTTTGTAGGTCACTTGGCCTTGGGCCTTTAGGCTATGTAATGGGTCACCCTCTACCCAATCTAAAGAGGTCTTTTCTTTAATAATAAATTGAGGTTTCGGCCCCAACCTTTAAAAAAATTCAAAATGATTATAGTGAACCATATAACGAATAGAGAAATGGTTCCACTGAGTGGGAAAATAATAGTTTAGTTGTGAAATCTCAAACAATGTTAGTAAATTGTTAAAATTTTCATTTATTTTGAAGATAAAAATTCTGTTAATGGTTTTATTCAAAATAATTTTTTATTATATATATATATATTAAAATATGTCTCCACATAATATGTATTGTCAGAATTCTCTATGTATGGAGAACATGATACTATTTGGATGCACATTTATTATCAATTTGAAAGGTTTTGACATTGGTAAGTTTGATAAAATAAGATTATAAGGATCATTTCTTGGATATCAACACAATGAAATTTTTTTAAATTATTGAAACAAAGAATTGGGTAATATTAACTATTTATATGCTGTAAATGACATTAAAACTCATCTAATGTGTGCAGAAAACAAATTGTTTATAATTTTTGTTTAGAATATGGTGTTTAAATTGCTATAAAGTATTCCAGCAATTCTAAAAATGTCAAATATTCATGTAATGGGAATGAAAAAATGAAAATTATACCTTATCATGTGTTGAAGAACAATAGAATTCCGTTTATTCTAGATCAATAAAATTATTTTTAGTTCAGAACATCTTCATAGATCGAATTTCACTACCAAAATCTCACAGAATTATAATAAATTTGATTCTAAGGTTGGACATACATATTATAGTAAAAGGAATGTATATCTTTTTTTTTTGTTTTTTTTGTGGATTTATATGAAATTGGTGATGGAAATAAGTCATCTTATGGTGATGTTTTCTTTTTAGATGTGAAATACGTGGCTTGGAACATATATAAAAAATATTCATTATTTTTTTTATAGTGGAAGTGAATGATTTTTTTGACACAAGACACATCTAAATTTATATGAATGAGAACTCAAGTTAAGGATCTCATGGTATAGGTGAATTCACTGATGTTAGTGGGTTGTGATAATTAAAGTTCCATTAATTATTCAAGAAATCATGTTAAACTATCTCAATAAAATCATATTGATATCATATGCTACATCATAATATAATAGGTTTAGTAATGGAAGTTAATATTGAAGTTTTTTTATACCAATAATACATGACAATAGATTTTACACAATTTCAGTTAAAGGATTTATTTCAAAAGTTGAGGTTGATTATGAGATTTTTTTCTCACGTTTTTATTGGAAAATTTATGTTGTTAAGTACCATTTAATATCATTTTTGGACTATTATTATGAAATTAGTGATAAAAATACAAATTAAATGTATATATTTTCTTCATTAACTATGGGAAATCCCATATGAAGGTGGAAAATGAGTTTAGGGGGAGAAAATAGAAACGGAAAACAATGAGTTTAGGGATATTTTTGGTGTTTATGTACTATTTTGATATCTTTATTGAAGCTTGTGTGTAAGTAAGTATGTGGATATATACAGGGGTATTTTTTAATAAATTTTATTAAAGTGGATGTGGAAACAAGTGTGAGTTATTTATAAATGAAATTGAGGTTATTATTAATCATAAATTATTACTACATTGTTCATGCTCATGTATTCTTTTAATTGATCAAATAATATCTCTTTGAGAATAAATAGAGATCCATGAGAAATAAAAATTTGTGGTGAATGGTAAAAAATAAATCCTCAAAGATAATATTGTTGAATCCATGAATAAAGATATTGAAATTTATTTTTAATGAAATTAGAGTATGTGTAAGATATTTTTTTCAACATAAGATCCAAACTCAACAATCTATGAATGAAATTTTTGGAGGTTAGTTTAGGTTCATTTAGAGTGATTCTTATAGATAGAATAATACCGAAGGATTTTACGAAGATGGAATTAGTTTTTTGAAATGATAATCCAAACACATGATTGTATTTAGAAAACCACATTATGGTTTATTTCCTAAGAAAATAGATTTTGATGGTTAGAGGAAAATAGTTAGAGTAGTCTATGTTGTTTTACAAAAACTATTATTCACCATAGAGAAGAAAAAAATATCATGGTTTAGTGGTGCCGATCATGGTCAATGGTAAAAATTATCATAGCCTTGAAAGGAAAAATTCATGGTGTAATTCTATACTGATGGAAAATATTGACTCGTAATATCTCTTATTCTAGGGTAAAAAAATAGGTAGTATTTCATATCATTTAATATATATCATGGTCATGGTGTTAGATATTGATTGTTCTGGTTTTTTTTCAGACCAAGTGATGTTGATGCATATATATTGGAAAATAGCTTATATAACATAATGAATATTTAGAAGTGAATATTTTTATTATATTTTTAATAAGTAGTTAAATTTATTTCAAATTAGTTTAGACAAAAAAACATTGTTTTGTATCTAAAAATGTGGTTATTTGTACTAAAATGAATGTTCAATTGTTTATGATAAATTGGTTTGTAACATGCCATGTAGATTACTCAAACCTGATTCCAAACATGACTTGAAAACATAAAAGGTAATGTAAAGGACAACAATTACATTTAGGATAATAATTTTTTGTGATGGGATGGAAGTTAAATTTATATATTGATTTTGATTTTGAAATTAAAAATTCAAATAAAATAAAAGTGTGTGTTTCTATAGTGAAGCGGAATATGCTAGTTAGAGAATAGGTGAGGGATATACAAAGGAGAAGAAAGAATAAGAAACCCAAGATATATAATTTCTATGGTGTACCTTTTGTATTTAATTTATTAATGATAAAATAATTATTCATAAATAATGAATATCAATTTTGAAGAGGTTGATATAATAATTTTTAGTACATTGTTGTTTTTGAGTTATTTATTGATTGATGATCAAAGGATTTATATATCATCAATATTTTTTAGAGGAATATAATATAAGATTTTATGTTTTCAAATATTTTATTTTTTCATAGTTTTTCATGTAATTCAATGTGTTAATATGTGATGTGGATTTAGAAATCATTTTCTGCAATATGAATAGTCTTATTAATGTCTGATGATTCTTATTATTTTATATTTTTAATACTATGTTTCTGGTGTGGGAGAGGAATAAATAATTTAGAATACATTAGATTTAATCATTATTAAGGATAAAAAATTCTTCTAGTATCTATTATGATTATTCTATAGGATCATGTGGTCTTTTTTTATTGATCATACTAAGGATATAGTCATTCCTTTTGAGTGATGAACCATTTAAATTATCATGTTCACTATAATTAATTTTTTAATGATTTATATCTATGAATTTAATTGATTAAACTTGCTAAAATTAAATATTGAGTAAGGTAATGATTCAAATTTTAATTTTGTAATTGATATTAATCAATTATGAGGGTTTTTTGTTTGAAAAAGTAAATTATTTTGATTATATAATCCTCACTCTGAGTTATCCTTTGAGTATTTTATTAAAAATTGGTATTAATGTATCGATATAAAGGATTATCATTTAAAAAGGTTACAAATCTACCATTATAAAACTCAATGATCATTACTATTTTTATATCACATATCATATATGATAAAAATCTACCATCAAGAATCCTAGGCATGTCCTTATTGATATCCTTTAGAATAACATTCACAGTATATGAATTTTCAAATCTTCTTGTTCTTATTGGATGCATAACATAAAAATTTAACATTAATTGTTTTGGGAGTATTTTCACAAAAACTTCAAAATAATTTACAACCTCAACAATACTTAAAAAAGTTTTTTAAAGATAATCAAATATATTCTGAGTATGGAATATATTTTTTTACTCAACATATTTATTCTATCTCTGAATATACCAAACCCCCTCACTTTTGGTCTTATATGTCCTATTGAAAAAATAATATTATTCCAAATGTAATAATATTTTTTTCTATATGTACAAAAACAAAAATAGTGTCCAAAAAATTTTGCTTTTACTCTCTATAATATCTTCTATCTATAAAATTATTGGGTATGTTTTTAAATTTTTTATGTTGTTTTTTGATTATTGAAATATCATTTGTCACGATTTTTTTAATGAGAAAAATATTCAATTTTTTTCAAATATCCTTTAACTTAAATTTAGGTGAAAAAAATATATTTTCGATAAATATATTCTCATAATAATTTTTATAACATAAAGTATTATATAAAAAAACATCAAAAAAATTTAAGAAATTTTTTTAGTCCCTTTCATTTATTTATTGGATCAAACATTTCTCCGTTAAATATAAAACCATTATTATCTTTAAAATGAATCCATTTATTTTTGAGATATTCCAAATCATTTTTTGGCTAGAATTATTTTCTTAGTAATCTTATAGGACTCAGTATAAATATCTATATATATTTTTTAAAATCATCACTGCAATTATTCAATGAATATTTAGTGTTAAAATTTTTTATTGAGTTTATAAAAACTCATTCTTATTAAAATAAATGTTATCGTCCACATTACTGATAACATAAAGTTGATATATATAACATTCCTAAATTATTATTAATATATTTGAACTATTTTCTCTAAAATTTAGATTTATTACATCTTATATTTTCATCATTTTTACTAAAACCCCTGATTTTCTTCTCAAGTTTAGAATTCTTATCATCCAGGTTATCTAATTTAGATATCAACATGTATTCCTTATAACCTTCTTTTTTATCATTCTTATTATTATTCAATTAAATATTATTTTTTTCATTCGTTCATTAGATTCTTTCTCATATTCAATATGATTTGAAAAAATTTTACCTCACTTGTCCTACTTTCTCATGGGACATAATTTTAATAATGTGGGGCTATTTTTTTCACTAGTTTAATTATTTAGTCTTTTTAAATTTATTCTTTTTTTTAATTTCCTTTTTGAAGTAATTTCATCATGATAATTATTTTTTATTCCACACATTATTTTCATTTCATAGTTTATTAAAAACATAAAGTATAACTCCACACATGGAATATAAGGACCTAGCCTTAAATGTAACAAAATACTAAATTAAATGAATAATTCACATTGAGGATATTTTTAGGTTTAGAGTTTTAAAGAATTAGGAATAAAAATTACATTACATCTTAAAAATTACAAATTAGAAACTTAGACTCAGTTTCCATTTTCTTCATAAAATAAAAACTCTTAAAAAAAGAGTCATGTCTAGTTACATGTTTTAGACAGCAAGACTTTTCCTTGATCTCATCCTTGACCCTATTCATCTTTAAGTCCTGTGGTTTTTTTTCTTCAAAACTTGGGGTGAGCATACAAATCTCAGTAAGGGTTATAAAACAAAGAATGAAAACATTAGTTCATAAATACATACATAACATAAGATCTTTAAAATACCTCATGAAATCATAAGATTTATGAATAACACATAGTAATCACAAATCATAAAGGTAAATTGTGGCATCCATAACATACTTACATTATAGCTATCACAACTACATAGAAAGTTATATTGGAATACACATCACAGTAAATTTTGTAAATATATTTAGAGAAACATTCACTTTTACCTCCGTCATGTTACCCAAATCATTGGAGAACTATCTTGGGATCACCCTCCCTAGGTTTATCACAGAACCTACCGTATACATAAACAATGACCAAGAACCATAACGTATTCAAAACACATAAAACAGACATAACAGAAAGATAAAATTTCTACATTTCAATCACAATATATCATTTAAATATATTGACATAAAAAATCCATTATAAAAACCATTTTCAATACCAAAATACATAAAAGATTATATTGTATATATTTTATTTTCAAAAACATTACGACTTGTTAAGGAGGCCATAGATCAAAAAATACTCACGGCAGCGGAAAAGGTCATTGTCAACTCTTACGTTAAAAGAAACATTCCTTTTTTTCATTTAGTGAAATGCCTCATAGAAAAAGAATCTCTTTGAATGAAATGAAAATTCAAAGGTGTTTATACGTTGTATAAAATAATTTCGTGTATAGAACAAAATGTGTCTCAATTAATGGAGATTGAGATGAAGTCCCTTACAAAGATAATTTTGTAAATAAAATAGATCTATTATGTGTATTCACTAAAAGAACACATAAAGTATGTATAAATACCTGATAATATATAAAAATTCATTTCTCACATAATCAAATAACGACATAAATAAGAAAGATAAGATCAACCCAAAGAATGGGAATTGGGTTAAGAAGTTCACTTACCTCGTATCGGACTTGACTCGATCGTTCTTTAATCTCTTGAATAATAAACTAAAGTTAATTTCTACTTTATTAAGAACCTTTTTCCTGTTTATTATTCCTTTTATATCACTTATTACCATGTTATAAACATTATGTAATAATTTAAGTTAATAACGGTCATTTTTTGATATTTGGTACTTGAGTCAAAAATGAACTTCTTATATTTACAAGTTGTCTATGTGGTCAAAAGTTAATTATATATATAATGATATTAATGATTTATATATAATATATATATTATATATCTAGTATATATATATGTATTTATATTATTACCTAACATTTGGAGATAATAAATGAAATGCACCGTTCATGGAGACGGTAAGTCGTACGTACGCATGAACGCTACTTTCATTTCTATTTCGTATTTTAATAGAATTAAAACATAATTATACATAGTTATATTATAATTCCAATATAATTTCATATATAATATCATTAAATCCATCCTTTATATGTCCCATATATGGCATTAACGAGTCATATCACTTTGAGGGGGCGGTAGTCCGCACTTCCTCAAATTAAATTATCATGTTTACCAATTATGGAAATCATAAAGGTATGCTATAAATGAAAAATAATGAAGCATAAAGAAAATATAAACATAATATATATCATATATAAATACAGTTCCATATTAATGGCCACCATGATAGGCGGTAGGAGATAATTGAATAATCATCGTTTCGTGAGGCGTTAGTTTTCCATCCATAGAAACAGTATGTTCTTTACCCATTAGATGGAGGTGTGTGTATGTGTAGTTTGAATTATTCTCATAAAAACATCCTAGTATATATTGAGGATACTATTGTTATTATAAAATAAAGTAATAACAAGATTTTAGGCTTCATAGAAGTAAAATAAAAGAAAAGAATTTATGAGAAACCACTACCTTTAATTCGGGTAACTCCATTTGGTTTGAACCAAAGGGGCTTTTTGAAGTGCCTTCTGCCTAAGGTAAGGATTATAGGAGGAATTAAGGGATTTAGGGAGATTATTTAGATAGAGGTTGGATGATCCAAGGGGCTTGAGGGGTGTGAGGAATGGGTTATAAGTGAGATATTTTTATAGGGGGGGCTCTTTAGGAAAGTGTGAAAATATTCTTTTATTATATAATGATTTTCGGTTTCTAAAGGTCCAAAACTAATTAAAATCGACGATAAGATGAATCATGGTCAAAATAAAATCATCCAATAATACTTGTACAGGTTTTGGATATTATTTTAATCATTTTAATCTTATTTATTTAAATCATTTATTAATGAAGTAGATATTTCATCATTATTGTGACATAAATAATTTTATTTATTTGATGTATGAAAATTATAAAAAATACCATGATGTATGAAATATTTTTATATTTAAAAATAATATTTATAGTTGAAGAGATATCGTATATAACCCCATGTAAAAATTAATTTACTAAAAGATATTTGTTTATGTCATTTTTGTCGTTACATTAAGTTAATTAAAATAAAGTGTCATTATCACTCTTAAGTGGCTCCATGGGGTCCCAAAAACGACCCAACGATGCCCATGGTCATCAATGACTCATCCAATATGGTTAGGACACGTGTTAAGGTAATTTTGTATTACCATAATATTCTTTTTACCTTGAATTACCCTATTTACCTTTAATCGCAGTAAATAAAAGTCAAAATTTACTATTCATCAAAATTTATTTTCATCTTATTGAACATACCTCCTGAAATCATAAGATTTACGAATAACACATACTAATCACAAATCATAAAGGTATATTGTGGAATCTATAACATACTTACATTGTAGCTATCACAGCTACATAGGGAGTTACGTTAGAATACCCATCACAGTATATTCCTTAAATCTCTTAGGAGAAACATTCATGTTTACCTCCATCACGTTACCCAATGTATTAGAGAGATATATCAGGTTCACCCACCCTAGGTTTATCATGGAACCACCCATATACATAAACAATTCCCAAGAACCATAAAATATTAATAAAACAAAAAACAAACATAACAGAAAGATAACATTTCCACATTTCAATCACAATATATCATTTATATATATTGACATAACAAATCCATTATCAAAACCCTTTTCAATACCAAAATACATAAAATATTATCTGGTATTTATTTTCTTTTTAAAAACATTACAACTTGCTAAGGAAGCCATCGATCAAATAATACATGCGGCGGTGAAAAAGGTCATTGTCACCGCTTACTTTAAAAGAAACATTCCTTTTTTGGTCATTTAGTAAAACACCTCATAGGAAAATATTCCATTTGAATGAAATTAAAATACAAGGGTGTTTATACACCATATAAAATAAGGTCATGTATAAAACAAAATTTTCCTCAATGAATGGAGATTGAGAAGAAGTCCCATAAAAATATCATTTTGTAAATAAAATAGATTGATTATGTGTATTACCTATAAGTACACATAAATAATGTATAAATACATGATAAGATATAAAAATTCATTTCTCCCATAAACAAATAATGACATAAATAATAAAGATAAGATCAACCCAAAGAATGGGAATTGGTTTAAGAAGTTACCTTACCTTGTGTCCGACTTGACTCGATCATTCTTTAATCTCCTAAATAATAAACTAAAGTTAATTCCTACTTGATTAAGAACCTTTTTCAAGTTTATTATTCCTTTTATATCACTTATTACCATGTTATAAACATTGTGTAATCAATTAAGTTAATAACGGTCATTTTGTTGAGATTTGGTACTTGAGACAAAAATGGACTTCTTATATTTACAAGTTGTCTATGTTGTCAAAATTCCATTATCTCCAGAATGATATTCATGATTTATATATCATATATATCTTATATATCAAGTATATATATATATATATGTATTTATAACAGGACATGATATTTTGAGATAAGAAATGAAATGCACCACTCATGGAGACAGTAAGCCATACGTACGCATGAACGCTACTTTCATTTCAATTTCGTATGTTAATGGGATTAAAACATAATGATACATTGGTATATTATAATTACAGTATAAATAATATATAATATCACTAACTCCATCCTTTATACGTCCTACATATGGAATTAATGATTCATATCACTTTGAGGGGGCGATAGTCCGCACTTCCTCAAATGAAATTATCGTGTTTACCCATTATAGAAACCATAAGGTATGATATAAATGAAAAAAACAGAAGCATAAATAAAACATAAAAATGATATATATAATATATAAATACAGTTCTATCTTAATGGCCATCATGATAGGTGGTATGATCTAATTGAACAATCATCATTTCGTGAGGCGTTAGTTTTCCATCCACAAAAATAGTATGTTCTTTACCCATTAGATGGAGGTGTGTTTAAGTGTAGTTCGAATACATCTCATAAAAACATACTAGTATATTTAGGATACTATTTTTGTTATAAAATAAATTAATAAAAAGAGTTTAGGGGTTGGATAAGTAAAATAAAATAAAAGAATTTAAGAGAAACAATTACCTTTAATTCGGGTAACTCCCTTTGGTTTGAACCGAAAGGACTTCTTGAAGTGCCTTATGCCTATGGAAAGGATTCTATGAGGATGAGAGGGATTTATGAAGCTTATTTAGGTAGAGTTTGGATGAGCCAAGGTGCTTGAGAGGTGCGAGGAATGGGTTAGAAGTGAGGGGTTTTTATAAGGGGGAGGAGGGGCTCTTTAAGAAAGTGTGAAATTATTATATTATTATATAATGATTTTTGGTTTCTAAAGGTCGAAAAATAATTAAAGTCAAATATAAGATGACTCACAGTCAAAATAAAATCATCCAATAAGAATTGGACAGGTTTTGGATATTATTTTAAGTTTTATAATCTTATTTATTTAAATTATTTATTAATGAGGTATATACTGCATCATTATTGTGTCATAAATAATTTTATTTATTTGTAGTCTAAAAATTATAAAAAAATACCATGATGTAGGAAATATATTTATATTTCAAAATAATGTTTATAGTCTAAGAGATAACTTATATAACCCCATGTAAAAATTAATTTACTAAAAGATATTTGTTTATGTCATTTTTTACTTTACTTTATGTTAAATAAAATAAAGTGTCATTATCACTCTTAAGTGGCTCCATGGTATCCCAAAATCGACCAAAGGATTCCCATTGTTTTTCAAGACTCATACAATATGGTTAGGACAGGTTTTAAGGTAATTGTGTACTATTATAATATTCTTTTTACCTTTAATTACCCTATTTACCTTTAACTGCAGTAAATAAAAGTCAAAAGTTACTATTCACAAAAAATTATTTCATCTTATTGAACCACATTTTACATACTAATAACAACCATGTATGTTGGATTTTCAAAATTCAATTCACAGAAGTGATAAAATTTCATTTAAATCAAAAAGTCAGTTTTTTAACTACTACTTAGTGGTTTCACTAGTCATCCAAAATTGATGTTTTTTAGAAAAATACCAAAAATTCAGACTAATATATATTTGATATAATCATTTTATAAGTATGATTTATAATCATTTTATTCTATTCTTTTATTTATTATATATATTTACAATTACTATATGATTTTTCTTATTTATAATTGAGTTTAATAATCTTTATTACTTTGAAATCAATTTTATTATCCTATTTGGCCTTATTTTTAATGATATCAGACTTTCTCATTTCATAATATAATTTAATTCTATACAATTCATCAAGATAAAGTTACTTCAACTAAATGACTTCTAAAAATTAACTATGAAAAAAATCTACTAGGAGAATATAGTTGGTTTTTTACAGTGGATACCTATAGTTTTTTCTAAATACTATGATGATTCTAATAAACAAAAATATTCTTCTAAAAATCATCAATATGTTCGTCATTGTCCATTTTTCACCATTAAATTTTCTCACTTATTTCACCTTGAGGTTTCTTTTATAGATTTTTTCAATTTTATCCTAAATGTCCATTATTTCCTTCAACCACATAACATTTATGAATTTTTTTCATATTAATATATTAATATTATATTCATTTATTTCCCATACTTATCAATCTTATTTCCATTTTGTGTCTTTTTATGTCCTTTCTCATGTAGTTTAAAATCAATTTAAACAATAATAAGAATTTCAGACCCATCAAATAAAAGATATGCTTTCATATTTTTCTTTGAAACATGATTATTCATTACATCACAGATTGGAATTCCATTATTTTTTATTTATTTCAGTTTATAAGTCATCATCTATAATATTAGTACAATATATATAATTATAAATACAAAAGTTTGGAAAAAAAATAGATCCAATTAGATTTAGAATATTTATTAATATGATATGAATATAAGTGCCTTCATATTTTTGTTATTAATACTAAGAAAGAGGGTTGGCATTGAATATGTTTTACCCAATTTATTAATTTTCAAAATAAGTTTATCTATTTATACGGTAATGTTAATGTATCTCTTTGAAACTTATTTTTAAACTCATAAAAAATGTACAAAAATTATCAATCATAGTAGGGAACATATTTTTGAAAAAGTTACATCTCTATATGGAAATCTATATTATTTTTATGAATTGTGACATCAATTCCATAAAAAATATCACATGTATCTTAAAGTGATTATAATGTTACTATAATGGCATCAAAATTGGAATCAAATTAATATTACAGGAATCCCTAATATTTAGAAAAAAATTTAATATATAATGAAAAATATCATCATTGTTATTAAAGATATCATAATATCACTAGTTAAATATTAATATATTGTGTATTTAGAACTCTCTAAATAAGAATTTATGATCAATTAATACTCTTAATTTAGTTTTTTCTTCATTAAAACAATTAATATTTTTATTATTATTATATTCTTTGTCAAATTTTCTCAATACATTAATGATTTCTTCATGGTATCTATCAATATATCTACCCAAGATTAAGAATAATAGTATATTTTTATTCCATTGAATTCTTTTACCAAATATTCAAATGATAATTCAATTTAAATTTTATGAATAATTTTATCTAGTAGGATATGAATGACTTAACAACACTGTATATAAAACACTGAAGAAATTTACAAAACCAAATTCAAAGATAACCATGATAGATAAATGAAATTTTATGTAATATTGAAATAAGGAAACTATAAATGTGTATCGTAAACTATTGTTTCCATTGGAACACCGAAATATGGTCTTGATGAAGATCACTAAGAGTATTCCAAAATACATCCCTCCCTTAGAGGTATCCATGGGTTTTTAAAACACTAAATGTTTGGATGGGATAGCTTGTCTCTCTATGTTGTGTTCACACATCGTAATGAAAATGTGGAAGAAGAAATAGAGCTATGGGTTTTAGGGAGTTTCAGAAAAATATTGGATAGGCTTTCATTCTTACCATCTCATAGTGAACACCCCTTTATACAACCCTCAAATATTCTCCGTTGGTAATATTTCATTTACTCATGTGTTATATGACATGATTAAATTCATAAAAAGTTAGTGAAACCCTCACTTGAATATAATAAACTCCAAACCAATTTCATCCCTTGGAATGGATAGTGTAATGATAACATTCATAAAAGACCATCTCAAATTATAATGATTATCTTTCAACTACCCAATCTATCATAATATGTCTATGTATTACATACCTTATGTTTGCAATAAATTAACTATTTTAGATACATCAAAATGATAAGATATATTTAATAAGTAAGTGGAATGGTTTCTATAAACCTTGTCTTATGGTATACCTATATAATAACTTATGATATATAGCCAAATTTTATTACATTCATATTGGATTTTGGGAATATCTCAATAAATATC
The DNA here is from genome assembly GCA_963277665.1 of Viscum album. Taxonomy (NCBI): domain Eukaryota; kingdom Viridiplantae; phylum Streptophyta; class Magnoliopsida; order Santalales; family Viscaceae; genus Viscum; species Viscum album. The sequence continues at coordinate 86,638 of CAUJRU010000747.1, forward strand.
TCACTTTCACTAGAACATAAGGCACTTTGTTCCATTTCACCTTATATAATATAATATAATATATAATAACTTATATATAATATCCAAAACTCTTTTGGATATATTCTCATATTTTTTGAAAAGTATCATCAAATTCAATATGCATAACATCATATGAAAAACATCAATAATAACCATCCAAAATGATTTTTTCAAAACCTAAAACACTTTTAGAGAAGATCTTTGAGTAAAAAATACCTATTTATTCAACCAAAAATTGTAACCTTGTAGGACTTTATAACATTGAAAACAAATATTAATCTTCATATCCATACATATATTTCAAGGTATTCCTCTGAAAAGGTGTGCATAAAAATCAATCTTTAAAGGAATATGGTATAATATCTATTAAACACATATATTTATATAACCATGTCCACTAATTGTATCACATGATATTATAAATTCTCATTTGTTTCCCTTTTACCAAGACATTGAGTGACCCTAAGTCCCAATGTATTTCAATCTCATACATCCAACTCATACATTATTGACTCTTTGAGTATAGACTTACATGGTTGATGAATACATCACATGTAATTCAACTTTATAGATGAAAAAATCACATGTCCCTCGTCCAAATAGATAAACACATCATATATACTATCTAGGTGAAACCACACAAACCCCATCCTATCTCAATTATTGGCACAAATTTTCTAATCGAGATATATGAGGAAAAATACCATCTTTTTTGAGCTCTAGATAATGATATGATCATACGCATAACCAAACACCTTTTATTATCTAAGCCTCAAGGATTCCATAATAAAGGTAATAATTTTTTAAGATGTATCATGCTAGGTATATTTCTAACCATGGGTAAAAGGGAATCCAAATACGATCAATATACCCCTTGTATACCAAAATCATAGTGGATGACACTCTGTTGAATACTTCATGGGTGATTCAATGCCCAGAAAAAGGATTGTGCCCCATGATAATATTCAATATATCTACAAATATATCATATTCATTATAAGATTAACATTTCAACATAATTAATAAAACTCCATGACAAACAACAGTTATAGATTACTCAAATTCATACATTAATTTGTTAATTATCTTTAAACTTCATGAAATGTATATTAATATATACAAATATGCAACCAATATGAGAAAACGTTAAAGTAGATATTACCTTTTATATTAAAGAAATTATATTCTTAAAATACTATTATTAAATCCTAACAACAACCTATATATAATTCTTAAAACACTATTATTAAATCCTAACATATCACGTATGTTAGACTTCTACATTAAAATTTGTTTTTTTAACATTCTGTGTTTTTTTGAACTGATTACATATATATATAATTCATACGCATCTTTAGGTGAGCATAAGATTAAACACTAATAATAAATTATTTATTGAAAAAAATCTACAAATAAAAGAAATTTTTTAAAAGGTGATCTCCTTGAACATATTCAAAAATCATTCACTTAATAATATTAAATGTTTAGATGTTAATAACATCTATAGTATGATTATAAAATTTTCAAATTTTAACATCATTATCCTTATAACCATTTACATCAAACTTTTCCCTTTATATATGGTGGTAATTAATATACTATTTAAATTATTACTTACCAACCCACCCTAAACTTTATTAGGATATTGTAATATTCAATATTTTAGAATAATTAAATGTATGTAATTACTTTTTTCTTTACAACCACTCCTTGAAACTATTTTAGGATTTAAATTTTAATGCATTTTGAGATTCTACTGGTATTATAAATTATGAAATAGTGATAATCACTTTATCATGATGACTAAATATAAATATTTACATTTATTTTACCATAACATATCCTAAAATATTTAGGATATTAGTTAATAATAACTTTAATTTTTATCTTTTATAACATTCTATTTCCTAAATTTTGACATCTCAATGTCCTAATATACTCCCACTATCACCTTAGACATTATATTATCTTCAAAATATCATGCTATGATACAAAAACTCCATTGTGTTTTGGAAATAAATCTTATTTTTTAGTAGGATTATTTAAAAAATAAAATATTGTTTTAGTATCACATATTATATTTCATGTGTTCAACCCATTTTATCTAAAATATGTTTTTTAAGATATACCATTAATTGGAGGTAGGAATGACTTCTCGAATATTTTAACAAACATTTGGATAACTTTTGTATCCAATATAAAACTTTTGTATCTTTTTATTCTTCTCAAAAAAATTTATAGAATCTGATGAATCAATAACCATGTGTATAATATAACATTTTTCATAAAAATGTTTTTTAACAAAAAAATCTTCTTATGATATAAGATAAATAAGAAAACTATACCCATTTTTATATAGATTTTTGAGAGATTGATAAATTATTTTAAAATCAAACCATTGATGTAATAACAATTTTCTATATCACTTCATTGAAAAATATATGATCTATCAATTATTTCTTTTTTTAAGATTAAATATATTTAAAACACTTGTAATTTATAGTTTTAGTATCATACACCCGTAAAAAATAAATAAGTAATTTCTATAAAATATATACGTGACATGGATATTACATGGAGTTTCCAAATCCCCTTATAGCATTGAAAACATTTTATCCTATGGAATAATTACTTTTCCTTAATAATAAAACATCCTCAATTCAATAAACACTAAAATATACATGAAGAATCATTTTTAAACTCTCAAACTAACTTTTCTCCTTATGGATTTATAATTCACCCACATTCACTGTGTACACAACACCAGAGCCTAGACATCACATGCCTAGTTCATCTATTCTAAATACATTGAGAATAATATGGTAAAAATTTATTAAAATTATTTTTCTTTTAAAAATATTTCCATAAATTAAAATAGGATGAATTATTTAACCATTATATTCTTTAAATAAAAACCTAGTCTCACTATGTCATTAGCATACTATGTCATGTCACAGATATGAGTGGAGGAAAAAATTTCATAGGTTATTTTGCATCAAGATCCTGTGAAACCCTATGTGAATCATTATATGATTCTTATAAGAAATTATATTTACATTTTATACAACATTAAGACTTGGTTACTTTGGAAGATATTTCTCTTACACACATAAGTTCTCTTTAAGAACACTTTTTAAGTTACCAATCTTAGAGTTACTAAAATTAAATTTATCCATTCTTATGACTGATTTCAATGTTATGTTTGATGATGATTATTCTATTGATCTATAATATAATATTTTATTATTTGAATATCTTATTGTACTAATATTTAAAAATAAATTTTATTAAATGGTATACCACTAAAATTATGACCATATTAAATTCATAATATCCATTATTGGGAAAATATATATAATTTATCATGACTTACACTAGTTTTTGAACATAAAAAAGGCATGACTATATCTAGTAAATAAAAAGTCTTAATCATATCATGTATGTTTTATAGACATCTGAGTAGATAACTCTATACAAATCCATTATATGGATATAAAATCAACTATATTTTTATGGTATCCTAACCATTAGGGTTTCTAAGATACGTATGACACAAAGAAAATACCAAGAACAAGGAACATAACCATTAGGTTCACCTCATTACTTTATTTCATTACATAAGATAATCCATAGGCACCTATTTATTTGGGTCACCAAAACTTAATGATCGAGGACTTAACAAGTGTCTCCTTGTAAGGAATATAAAAATTAGTGTTGGGAAAGGGTTATAATCTCACTATCGTATCTCATGTTATTCAATTTAAATGTATGGATTATTCTTTTCATTTAGTATGGAATATTATTTATTCCACCAAAACAATATGTTTAAATCATACAAATAATTAACCCATTACATAAAACATTGTTTACTTTACTCACCCAAAAATAGATGAAATAATATTTTCACACATTAAATTTTATCTCCGGAACAAGATATATGAACCTATCATGTAACGGTTCTAAATTATATACAATTTTGAATATCCTTATCAGTAATCTTGAAACCATATATAGCCTACCCCTATCTTTCTAGAATAAGGAATAATCCTCTAGTATAGTGGAAAGTTCAACCCAAAACCTCTCTCCTAATTGATACCTTACTCAAGAGAGATACCAAATCATCTTCACTCTAATACCTAATATGTATACAATATATTCAATAAATAAATTCAAGGAAACAATTTTATTTGAAAACAAAAGTCACGGCAGATAGAAACAAAATACACAATCATTCCTATAATCTAACACCTTAGATGTATATATGATAATATTTTAAAGAAGCCTGCAATTTAATTAAAAGCATACACATTTTCATAATATAAACAATTTTTAATTTTCAATAAATAAGGGAATATATTTTAACAAATGAGTATTTCACTTATTTGAACATGAGATAAAAATTTATAAACAAATGATAAATCAAATAAACTTATAAAACTATATAATTATTTCTATTCAATATGGATATTCATTAATTATGTATATAAACACTTTACATCCATTTAATAATATTAAATCCTTTATATTATTCATTATATTGAATATCCATTAAATATATGATATTTTATTAATTATAATCATTTTATAATTCAATTTATATTGTGAAGGAATTTTACATAATCTAAATATAACTTACTTAACCTTATTTTAACCTTGATGGATTCAATAAAAAAATATTTTAGTGATATAAATAATATTATAAATAATACCTTTAATTTGAATAATTCAATATAAGTATTTTGAAATATTCATAATCTTAAACAATACAAACATTCTTTTTATCCTCATTTTGTAAGATATACAACTTATAAACAACCCTTCTAATTTCTAAATAAACACTTTATATCCAAGTCCTTGGGCATGAAATATAATTACATAAAAGTTATATTAATATTTAAATGTAAATGTAGTGTAATATATGTTAATTAATGTCACACAAACATTTAATAAATTAATTATAAATAGTTTATAATTAATTAATTAACAATTTTTTTAAAAATTGTAAAATTTTCTAAAATTCCTATTATTATTATTTATAAAAAATTTATAAACAATATAATTAAATCCATATTGAAATTAAATAAAACAAATAATTCCTTAATCAATAATATTTTACGATCCATCCAATTTTGTAGATTATGTTAGAGTTAGTTCCCTAGAACCAACCAATTTGTACATTCGATTACCAATATATTCAATGACCTGAATTTTAAGGTCTTATCACATATTTATAATTCTTATGAGTAAAATTTATATGATATTTTCCATAGAGTTTAGGCCACATAAAAAGGTTATAGTATTACCCCACTATGATGAGAGAATTGAAGTGATATGACAATATTCATGAACTTATATGTACCATAGTTGGTTGTCATTATCTGACGGGACATAGATGATGTTAACTAATATATAAATTATTATCATGTGTAGGGAAGGATTCATCTCATGATACTCACAATTGGTAATCACAATAATTATAGATTATGAGGACTGGCCCACTAATATGGATTCCATTTTATATTATCATAAAATTTGATAATCTTATATGTGAATATGTGTATAGATCATTAGAATTGAGATTATTATTAATGTGTATCAAATGTTTCATAATTCTATGTAATTTCAAAAACCTTAGTTCTCTATGTTCATGGTAAATTATGACATCTTGGGTGTATATTGAGTGATATGAAATTAATCAACTAGTCAAGAAGGGATTCATCCCTTTCATGACCAGAAGATGATATCTGAGGCCCTTTGATTGATATGGATGTATTGGATTAAATTCCATTGACATTGTGGTTGAATGGATTATTTTAGGAATACAAAGAAAGATATATCAAGATAATAGGTTCATTAAATGATTATGAAACATTATTTATGAGATATTAATAAAAAGGGACTATATTACATAATGAGTGTTCATATGTGGTTGTTTTTGTTGCAACATTATCTTTTTCCACTATGTGTGCCTTAATGTATTGCAATATGCTGATCTTGGACATTAGGTAAGCTCTCATATTTCCATTAAGGAATAGGACTAGAGGATCACACACTTACTGTTTCCTTTTAAATTAGTAATATTCTATTTTAATTTAACATTTGGAAAAAATATTATTTTCGTGATCGATAAATAATTTTTATTCTGGATATATTGATCGCAAATATCTATGCACCGGTTATATTTGCGATACGATATATGATTTAGTTTAATATTAAATAAACATGTATTCAAAATACCATCAAATATAATATTTTTCTATAAAATTACATTATTCATTTATTATTCGAGTTAGTAAATGCTGATGTGGGTTGACGGGCTAAGTTACGTACACAATAATTTAAATGATATAATCTTAAATTTCATGTATATGAAGAAGGAATTATTTATTTATAAGATTATAGTTATTTGTGAAATTCATCGCATTCCATAATATATTATTATTGATAATATAAAAATAGATAATATATTAGGTTTAATATTAGATTAAGGTACTTTATGTAATTATTAATATTAAAACCCAACTCAATATATTCTAACATATATCATTTTATATAGTGTAGAAAAACTTTTTTTCTACACAATACATTTCCTCCCCATAGAGTTTTATGAAGACAAAATAATTTCACTAGGGTATCTCTCATTATTGTGAGAATTTCTCCACTGCCTTTTCCCTCCAATGATCAAGAGAACAAGGGAGATTATCCTTTGAACCTGAAGGACTATGTTGCGATCATGGTAGAAAATTCAAGATGATTGGATCATTTGTTCTTGGAAACAATGTTCAATTAGTGTTGATCAATGATCATGGAGCATTCTTGTATCACCATTTGAGGTATCACACTTTATAAACACTCATTAAAATTATTGAATAACCTTAATAGGGTTTGATGGATCAATATTTACATCGATTAAAAATATCACGATTAATGTATTTTCATATTATTAAATTGATAAAAAATTTAATGCAAAATATCTTATCTTCATGGATGTTGGATTATTTTTCATGTTTCTTCTTATAGATTTTTTATAATTGAGTGTTTTTTTTATTTTTTTTAGATTATTCATTTAATATGAAAAAATACATTTTGGGCTTGGGCCTGACCATCACTTCTACTACACCCAAAACATTCAAGTGCCATCAGAGCAGTCAAATATAAATTTATAATTTTTTAATTTTACTGATCAATATCATGATTATTATATTAGATTTTAATTTTAATTTTAATTATTTATCCATTACATAGAGGTAACAAGTTCATTCACTAGTATATGAAATTGTCAAGAAAAGGTGATGAACACCTATGGAGTTGGTGAAAATTTTTCCTACTAGACTAGATTAGATTCCATGTATCATTTTAAATATATTATAATCTCAATCAACCTTACACATTATTGGTTGTTCTAATACCAATACTTTATGTGGGAGATCATTACATGGTGTGTAATTGAACATTAAATATATAATATCTCACATCTGTATGAGTTGACAATTCTTGAAAGAATTTTAATTTTTTTTACTGGAAGTGTCAAATTTTGAAGTGAAACTCAGAACAGTGCTTTGAGAGTTAGAATGCATCAAGGGAATTTTCTTAGATGATGAATAAGGATAGGAAGTTATATCAATTGTTTAGGTAATCCTTAGGATATTCATGATTGGTTTTATTGGTTTTGATGTTGTCTTTCTAGGGTATATAGTTTGGTGTGCACGGTTTAGGAGAAACAATGAGACACAATGATGCATAGGGTGTTTTCAATTCAATTTAAACATAGAATGGTTATGCTACACTAATAGGTAATGGTTTCAGGTAAATTTTGAATGATAAAGGAGAAACCATGGAAGGTGGTAGAGATATTTTGGTATGAAACATGGGATAAACATTGTTTTAGACAATTCATGTGCCTTGATATAGAGGTGATGTAGTTCTGATAGCATGTATGGTGCATGGTTTATCAAATCATGCCACCTAAGCACAAATTTAATTTTTTTAATTTCTATTAAAGGGTGAACAATTGGAAAACTATGCAGCCAAAACATATGACTGCACAAAATTTTGTTAAATGGTATAAATCAAAAAAATAATCCATCTTGTTTTTTCTACTACTATTATTCGTGTCCCATTAGGTGCACATGGAACAAGGGTTCTCCCTCCCCCTTTCTTATTCTCCATCCACTTGATTTTTGTTGATTTTAGGGTGATCATTGGGTGTTTTTAGGTAAAAATAAAACTCTAACAACATCTTCTCTCTTCTTTATTCCTCTATAATTTTGGAGTTATTTGGTTTAGGTTTTTTTGAAAATTCCACCAGAACATGGTAGAATCAACCATTTATCATTGGATTTTTTGTTGGATTTCATCAAGGATCTCTTGAGATGACTTCTACATGCCATCTAAGGGAATTTAATTAAATTATGATACCCTTATTAATTGTCTTAAATTATCATCATATTGGTATTTTATTAAACATGGAATTGATGCCTCATGTAAGGGATTTAGTGCATAATGTGGAAGTGGTTATGTCATGGTTCTTTGGTGTATATATTGCATTGGTTTTGGTGTGGTATGATGAAAATGTTATTTGAACTGTATTATTAAATTTTTATATTTTATTGATAAATTAATTATATTTTTTATATTAAATTCATTATTATTTCATGGAATGAGGGTAGATGTTCAGTGGTTGAGATGAGCTTGTTTGGATGATGATGGGTTTGATGATACTTGTGAAGGCTGAAAAAATTTGGAATTGTTTCGAAATCAGTATTGATGAGGTGGATGGTATAAAATATTTTTCTATAGTCTTGTTAATTTATTGTTCATGTGTATGTGGTATCTTCAATAAAGAAAATTTGTGGTGGGTTATATTCATTGTTTTAAGTAATTTTACTTTTTGTTTTAAATTGATACATTAGACCTACCAAATATCCATTCTTATTTATCGGTTCTTATTAGACTGAACATATGAAATACCATATGGTGTACAATTTCTTAAAAACAGTAATGTTGGGTTTCAAAAGGATGGATTAGGTGGATTGTGATATTAACCTAGTTAGGCTCATTTTTTGTTTGGTTAAAGGGTTAAGGGATAATTTTTAGGGATTGAGAATTAATGTTTTTAAAACATATGATAAAAGGATGAATTATAATGTTTTTATATGATTGGATTTTATAAAAGACTTATGAGGAAATTGAAATGGTTTTAACGGTGTGGGTTGTGTTTTAACCTAGTTATTGGATTATAAGTGGGGTAACTATGTTTGAAGTTTATTTCCTTTTAATGTGGGGTGTTAACCCCCAATTTATTTTTCGAAATAGTTTTTGGGAAATTTAAAATATTGATTTGAAATGGTTGTGTGGTTCCCCTTGTAGAAAAATTCCTTAATGGATCTTTTAATGTTTTTTTTGGAAATGAGGTCTTTTTTAAATGTAAAGATGTCTTATCTTAGTGATTAAGAAATAATGGAATTATTAAGGTGCCAAGATGATTATCCAAGAACCAATAGTCAACTATATGATATAGGTTCCATGATGACACTCTAGGAAGAGATGTTATACTATGTATACTATGTATTAGAATGTGGCTCTTGGTGGTGATTGAATTCTCTACAGTTTATGTGACATACTGATGATCTCGGCACAACAGTGTACCAGAAGGAGTGGATTGTGTTTTGATGGTCTACATCCATGGTTTAGGTGTTGAACTGATACAATTCAAACTATTTATATGATATATGGTTATGAATATCATAAATTTATCTCTATATATAAGGTTTAGAGATCTGCATTGGCGATTAATGATTTCATGAGTTGTGTGATGGATGAAAATACCATTAATTTATTTAAAACATGTTTTAGACTATTTTTTTGACTCAGAAGAATGAATTGTGATGATTTAGGTTTTTTTGTATTGGGTGTCACCTTAGAAACCAGTGGAAAATGGCTTATGAGATATATAATTTTTTATTTTAAATGTATCTTCAATATTTTACTATTTATTTATTCCTCAATTTATCTATTTACACTATTACTCTAATTGGTATTTTCCTTAGACATTATTATTGTATCCTACTAAGTTTTACTCACACCATACTTGAGCCTAAACTTCACATGGGTACCATAGTATATCTCACATTTTTAATTGTAGAAACAAGTTTGGGATAATGCCCAAGTTGAGTCTTATATGATCGATGATATCTATGATGTTAAAGGGTGATAGTTTGAGGTTAGAAATGGATATTTAGTGGAGTATCTTATGACTAGATTATTTCATTTTGGTATGTGTATGTAACCACCCTAGTGGGTAGCCAAATTTATGAATTACTTGGTTCTTTGTGGCTTATTGGATTTCAATAGTTTTTAAGTCATAATTTTATTCATCTTCTACCATTTATATTTAATTTTGAGATGTTAATGTATATTTATTATTCCCATATACATTGATGTGTATGGTGATTGGTTATTTATGTTGTTATTGATAACTCTGATATGGGGATATAGTCTCTCTATAAAACAATACTAAACCTTCTCTACAAATTATTAGCCTATGATGTATGTGGAGGTGTGCCTGATGCCTTTTGGTGAACCGGATCTGGGCACTGACTCAGCGTCTACCAAATTGGAATGTAAAAAATTGGTATTCTAGAAGTTACACTCCTAATGTATTAATAACTGGGATTTTTTAGTCTAGAGATATAGGAATGTGTTGGATCCTATAATAGATATCTAACTAGTGCACCATAAAATATTTCTCTGATAGGAAGTTTTTGTTATCAAGGATGATATTGTGGTTCTTATTTCTGATGTTATAGTTGTATTTTATCATCTCAATGTTTGGAACAAATGTTATTTATAATTTGATTATTTATGATGGATTTATATCTCTTATCCCATTATTAAGATTCCTATTATGGGGCTTGGAATCATGAACTATAGAGGTAATATGAATCTGAGGCATCATTTTAGGTTTGAATGATTCACCTAACATTTATGCCCAATAGTTTTATATTTCATTGAAAAATGAGTTACAGACATTTCATGTTTCAAATACTAATCAAAATGAATTTTCCAATATAATTACTTACTCGAATTATAAATAGTTTTCCAAACTTTTATATGTATGATTTTTTATGGAAGATCACCCTGATATATAGTAAGATTCTTGATGATGAGGGTGGTGATGTGATCCTCATGCACAGATGGTGCAGTGAACATAGTGGTTTATCTTGTTATACATGTATAACCATTGGACCCTTATGGGTGATTTTTTTCAATGTTGGTTATGTTTTCTTGTCCTCCAAGGAACTGTATTATGTGTATATATTTGGACAAGATGAGTTCCCTATTTGTGGGTGGTTTATTTGGAATATGACATATTTTAGATGTGATATCCTAGTGATGTTGTAATGGTATTTAGATATCATGTGACATTGGGATGGGAGCATGTTTTATTACCCATGAGTTGTTCCACTTAGAGAGTTGACATAGAAATAGGGGGTTAGTCCTAGTAACTTGTTGTGATACTTTACCGGTGGGTCTAGGTGGGAGATCTCGGTGACCTTATTGACATTACTCTAATTTAGGGAATTAGTTTTGTGTGACTATCAATGTTGACCTGTGAGGGGGGTCAACTGAGTTGTGTGTGCCTATTATTTCATGATGCATGAGTGGGTCTTCTGTGGATTTTAACATTGGTGCATGAACAGTGTAGTCTAGTATAGGGTTTAGGTGTGATGAATGATTTTTTTGATATTAAGAACTGGTATGCTAGTGCTTTATCATTGTGATTGGTTTCAAGAAGGGAATAATATTTTGAGTTCCTATACTAGGTAATGATTGTGCATGCATTATGTTCTTGATATTTATGATCCATATTTTGGATTACATGATGTGCTCTATTGTATGTGGTTTTAGGCATGAAATTTTAATTGGGCAGTGACCACCTAGGCGATGGAGACCTGGTTCATTATAGTATGGGTTAATAGGTGATTCAAGTGGATAATGACATCCTTAAAGAGGGTTTTGGTATGATTCAGAATGATATGACTCATTTCCTTGATATAAAAATCACTTTTAGTCCTAATTATTCAGTGTCAAATGTTGTTTCTGAGGGAAGGAGCAGTTAGGTGCTTAACTTAATTAGATCTAGATGTGTATTTAGGAACATAGTGAGAGTATAAATGAACTTAGTGGAACTTTTGAATAACACTCAAGTCGTGAGTGGTCATGATGGTGGTTTTGAATATATGAGTTGTCTCTGGTTTTGGAAAGAACCAAGGGTTCTCTTTGTTGGGTGATATGGGCATGCATGGTAGGTATGACCAGTGTATAGGACTTCTGAGATGTGTTTTCATGATATGTGGCTCAATCGAGTCACGAATATGTTCTATAGTTGGGTTATACAAGATTGTGTAATGGTTAACTGTTAATGGGATCATGGGGGAATGAGCACATAATGATGTGTTGTCTTGTTTGGTTTGTGGATTGGATGTTACAGGAGTGTAAACCTGAGGTTCTTGAGTTAAGATGGAAGGAATGAGTAGGATAAGAATTTTTTTTATATGAGACACTTTTAAGAAGGTATTCCCAAGGAATTTCATTGTGTTTGATATGTCCATGCAGTTAGAGGTGACAAAAGAATTGGATGAGTTTATGGTGGTATTCATTAGTGAAATCATAGTGTACTCATGGTGTTGAGGTCTTCATTCCCATCATATTGACATCATCCTGTGTATGATTAGAGATAATAGGCTATAAAATAAGATATCTAAATTTTAATTCTATTTTGAAGAAGGGAATCCTTTGAGATTGATCTCATGGGGCAATTTAAGTGAAGCTGTATGGTGGGAAGTACACCATCAAACATATGTAATAAAGGTCCTTGTGATTGAATAGATGTCGATGAATGTTATGAGTACCATTCTCAAAAAATTGAGAATAAGTGATAATTGACACTTAATTTTTTCTCTCTGGTGAGAGAAAGATGACCACAACCAATTCATGGGTTGATAGTGAATAGATTCTGGGATATGGTGATTAATGATTTGTGAATAAATTTGTGAAAATGACACTTCTATCGTGGGGAGTGGCATGTAGGTCATGGGGGTACAACCCTCATAATTTGAGGGTCGTAGGTGAGTAGTAATGGTCGTGGATTGTTCATGGTGTAACATTTATTCTATTGAAGAACCAATGAGGTGAATGCTTAGAATTTCATCAAAAATGTAAATAGGAATTCAATTATTGTGGGTGATCAAGCTGAGAATCGGATTTGGGCATAAGGTGGTTTCAAAAGGTAATCAGAGGTGGTTGTGTTGGAGGTGAATTAGTGGTGTGGTTGGTAATGATTTAATTTTTGGGTAAGTGGAGGATATGATCTTGTAATTCCATTAGGATTTAGGTATGTACTCAAGTGGGTGTGTTTAGGTTATCGTGTAATGACTCTGGGTGTGAAAGAATCATAATAAGGTGAGGTGGAAACATGATAGTAGTTAGATCTATTAATTTTTAGGATGATTCATCCAAAGATAAACCAAATTGTATTAGTATGTGGTTCAAAGGAATTAAGCTGGAAACCATATTTGGCGAGTCATATTTAAAATTATTGTCTCACTTTATAAAGAAACACCAACTTTCGAGGAAAATCCAGTTCATTCTCAGCTCATACATAGATAATTAGTATTAGTTCACTCAAGTTGGTTTTCAATAATGAGGATGAACACCAATATTGACTAAAAATATCATGGGTTCTAGGAATGGTATTTTGGGAATCATGAATATTGCATGATGGGAGCATGAGTCCAATGTTATTTTATGTTTTTATAATGGTGGAGGTGTCAAGCATCAATTGTTAGTTGTTGTAAGATGAAGGCTATGCTGGGGAGCCCCATATATTGATATCTTGATTAAGTGATGTCATAATAAGTGTTTCAGGTGGATAGGATCAATTATGAACCATCTTGGAGTTTTAATTTTCTCAATAGGCATTGGATTGGGTTTTTTCAAATTGAGTCCCTTGAGTTTAACGCAATTCCTTGGTTGTGTTTTAGAAATTTAGAAAATGAATAAGGTTTTTGGATATAAAGGGTGACCAATGTAGGGAAGGTGGTGAATATAGATGAACAAAAATACTTATCTAGGATGATATGTATTATTTTAGGGAGTTTATAAGTTCCCATGTTGGAAAAAGTTGAAAATTTTAGAAGGAATTTGAATCTTCCTTTACCGGAAGGGTACTATTTTGAAACGAGTGTTCGAATAGAAAAATATGAGCTTAAAGGCCACAAGAAAATGTTTTTATATAATTAATGAGTCTTGGATGGTATCTAATGTGTTTGGATGAGCCTTTAGAGATTGAAGATTAGTTGGGGATGGATTTTTCTGGCTAGGGTGAAAGGATTCAGAGAAACCATGGGACATCTTAATGTATAGGGTGTTATTAGTTCATTTGGATCTGATAATAGTTAAATTCCATGTTTATTGCATGGTTTGGGTTGAACTATGTGATCTAAACATTAACCCATGTGAGGCGGTGGAGGGTCTGAGGTAAAACACATGATCTTCAAATAGTTTTAGATAAACCATGTAGCTTGTTGCAGTGGGTAGGTAATGATGACTGTATGGTTGGTGCAATGTATTCTATCTATGTGTGGTATTTTTAATCCCTAGGTAATGGTGAATAGTTGGAATATATTTTATAAAACCATGTGTCCAAAACATGATACTACCTATAATTTTATTAAATGGTAAAAATGACTAAAATTCCCCCTCATGTTTTTTATCCACTCCCCCTCTTACTTCCCCATTAGGCATGAATAATACATGGGTGATCCCTCCAAATTATTTATTCTCTAACCCCTTTATTTGGGGTTTTTATAGCGATTTTAGGGTGTGTTCAGGTTGGCACCACCCTCTGAAAATCTCTTCTATTTTCATTCTTCCTCCACTCTAATTTTTGAGTTCTCGGGTTTATGTTTTGATTATGATTCCACTAGATCATGGTAGATTCATCCATGTCTCAGGGTACACTTAGTTATCCTAAATAGTGGAGACCCTGACATGACTTCAAAATTCAATTTCATGGAATTTTTAAGGTATGAAACCATTATGAATTCCCATTGTTTTTTAATCAAATTGGGTTTTTAATAACTTTGATATGGTTTCTCCCCTTAGTGATTTGGATCCAAATGTTTCTGGGGTTATTGTGTAGGTATTTGGTGAGGGTTTGACATTATTTACATTATGTTTCAATGACCCAATGTGTTTAGAAACATTATGAAGAGTTTTTATTTTATTAATTAATTAATTATACTTATTATAAAAAAGTAATTATTGTTTCTTAGTATGATATTGGTGATTGTGTGGTTGAGATGAAATCATTTTAATTATGAGGATATTGGAAAGGATTGAATGAGACATGGAAAGAATATTGAACTTTGTAAATGTTTAAAAAGATTCATTGATGAGGTTGGTAACCTTATATATTATCACATATCCTTGTTAATTTATTTTTCATGTGTATATGGTTTGTTTCAAAAAACCCATGTATGGTGTGTTATCTTACTTATTCTATGTAAATGGTTTTGGGTCTATAAATGGATACCTCATACCAACTATGAATCCTATCTGATCCATTTTTAATTATAAGATCAAATATATTTCCACCCATGGGGTGAGATATTTCTTCAAAATGATAATGTGGGTTTTTAAAAGGGTGGAGTAGGTGTGTTATGAGATTTACCTAGTTAAGATCGTTTATTGGTTTGGTTTATTATTTAAGTTATAAATAAATGGGATTCAAAATAAGTGTTATAAAAAATATATTAAATGGATTAATTGGAATGTTTTTATATGATAAGAGTTTATAGAAGACCTATGAGGCCTTTGAAATGGCTCTAACTATGTGTGCTTGATTTTGATCCAGTTTTGGGGTTTAGTGGGGGAAAACTATGGTTACAGTGGATTTTGTATTAAAATGTTTTTTTGACCACCATGTGATTTTTATAAAGTGGGGTTGGGGTGAGTTTCAAATGTTAATTTGAAATGGTTGTGTGGTTTTCCTATTTGAAAATTTCGATAATAGATCTTTTAATGGGTATGTTGGAAATGAATTATGTTTCATTGTTTTGAAAGGTCAATATGTTGAACCTTTGTAAATGTGAATTGATGGAATGGTTTAGGAGTCATACTAATGACCTAGGAAATAGTAGTAAACTAGATGAGTTAATTTTCTAACTGATTCTCTAGGTTCATATAGTATTCTATATGGACTAGGTTTCATGTTGTGGCTTTAGGAACATATATCATGCTCTATGTTTTATATTCCAGACCTATGATCTAAGCATGGTGGTATTCCTATTGGAATAGAAATTGGACTAATTCTTTGCATGCATGGTTTAGGTTTTGGAATGATGTTATGGGAACTATTGTTAAGATATATAGTTCAAGATTTCTAATAAGGATATCCATATCTGAGGTTTAGGGATATGGATTGGTTATTAATGATTTCATGATTAAGGTGATGGATTCAATTCTGATTTTTTTATTTAAATTATATTTCACACAATGTTTTATGAATCATTTGATTGACATGGATCGATTTAGGTTTGGTTGGCACAAGTGTCACCTTCGAATGAGAGAGATAAAGTCTAAATAAATAAATAAATACTTATCTCTTCTGAAATTATCTTCTTTGATGTACAATTTATTTATTACACTGATTATCTACTTACACTTTTTCTCTAAATAGTATTTTCCTTAGACACCATTGATAAGGCCTAGTTAATTATACTCACACCCAACTCGAGTGACCACTTTACATGGTTACCTGAGAATCTCTCACATGTCTATTGTAGGCATAGGTTTGGGCTGAGGGGCTCATTGCGTTTTATATGATCAAGCATCAGTAAAACAAATTTAGTAATTAGATGGGGTTATAACCCCCTTTAAATAAATTAGTGATCATTATGGAAAACCACCACTAATGTGGCTTCCCAGTGTTGTTACGTGTAGTTTTATGAAATCTATAGTAAAGTATGTTAAGAATTAGTAGTAGTTATTTTAGATGGGGTTTAAACACAATCTCATTATTTTTAGTAGAATGGAACTTTAAAAAACAATTGTGTTAGTTTTAATAGCCTCAATTGTTTTTACCCATTTAGGGGTAGATTTTGATCACCCTTAATTCAATTTTTTAGTCCCCAATTTAGGGGCTTTTCTATCAAACACAAAATTTGTTTTTTTAAATACCATTCCTAAAAATTCCATCACTGATATAACACACTACCCACCTGGTGTGCCTTTTGGAAGATTTCACACCTTCAACGTGTACCACCCCTTTCCCAATATGAAGATATACAATATTTACCCCCCCCCTGCCTGCCTATGTGAAGGTTCCGGGTGCAGCAGAAGCGCGTGGGTGGATGTGTCCACTTGGATTTTTGTCATTAGAAATGATCAATCCTGGATCAATACGACGATAAACGCCAGTCTCCACGGATCGAATCATAGAAAAATATAAAGAAGAAGGTTTGTCTCGAAACCACAAACAAGGATCGTTACAGGTTGATTATAATTAATTTAATTAATTATAAAGAAATAACTTTTGGGTGTTCTTTCTTCATTGATGTTCTTGATCATGTTGTAGATGTGATCCGTCGTTGCGTTGCAGAAGCCAACTGTAGACTCCCTCTAGCTGTGATCCACACGTGTACCTCATATCTCTGGACGTTGCCAAAGGATTATCCAGGTGCTAGCATGGAGAAGCCTTTGCTTGCGTTGTCCACCTTAGATCGTCTTGATCCGATGGAAGAGGATATATCTCGGTCTTGATAGCGTTCTTGGAGGAAGAGGTTCTTTTGGCCATGAATGAATTCTCCAGAATTGTTGTGCACAACGATTCTCTTGTGTGTAGGAAAGGAGTTCGGGTTGTGAGGATATTTATAATCAGGTTTGAGGTTGTAGAGTTATGACAATAAATAAACACGTTACGTGTTTCATTTATTTCATTAACTCTTATTGAAAACCCCCATGTCGAATAATTAATTCCTTCACATGTGCTCACGCTGATTATAATAAATATCATTTAATAAAACAATATTATATCCTCAAAATCCCGACTAGAAAAACTACACAGTGTGTAATAATAAATACACGGCGTGTACTTGTTTTTCATTGAAAACTACACGGCGTGTACATTAAATGTACACAGAGTTCATATATTGTTTTCATTTATTCATTTTATTTTCAAAATAAAAACTACATGGCGTGTAATAATTAATACACGATGTGTACTTGTTTTCATTTTATTCTTCCTCCAACATTAAAATTATTTAGGCTTCCTTGAATAATTATTAAACCACATACAAAAATAATCTTTATTCTACTTGAGATACTTGAATACACTTAGTGTGTAACCCTCTAGGACTCTTTCTCATTGGCATTAGGCGGGCTTGCCTAAAGTCCAAGATTACTGTCTAGCAACGGGTCAAGGCACCCAAGAGAAAGAAGTTGACTCCTCATTGACGTATCACCATATACGAACTCTTACTGTGTAATTTAATCCCTTTGTCTCGATATCTCATCAAGCAGGTTTCATGGAAGTGTCATAAACCTATATGCTTGATCTGTCGTTCTTTGAATACCTGAAATAAACTCGTCGTTCACACCATGGCCATGGAATTTAATGTGACAGTTCTATTTCAATCAAAGGGCCGAGATATCAACTTCCATAAATGGAAGGGACAAATCCTTCCTCGACTTATCCATTAACAACATGTCACTCGTGACGCACCCAACGTACCCTACTTCCCACCAACTATCTACATGACGGTTTTCATCAGTAAATATAAGTGCGCGAGTCATGACATGAGTTAATGATAATCTTCCAGTCTAAGGACCATTACACACCCTCGCAGATAGTAATATCCGATGACACCAAGACATGCAGAATTACTACTGGTGGGTCTGTTCTCATAATCTCTCATCTTGGAGATTACTAAGTACGAACTCCATGAGAGAGAGTCTCGTCTTCTTACGAGTACTCTCACATGACGGTCTGTATACTATGTGTCCTATCATAGTATGTCATCAAAACGTAGAACTTTATTTAAGAATATTGTTATAGCATTTCAAGGTTCTCATCATAGCGGGGATCTTCCATGACCTTATTAATGCAACAAATATTCTAGGACATTATTATATTATAGTCATGCAGAACAATGAACAATATATAATAAGTGAACATTCATGTAATCAAAGTACAAAACAGTTGGTTCTCAGGACACCAACCCTTACACTATTCACACACACGTGGCGCCCCCACCCCTGCTCCTGATAATTTTCATTCATGCCCCCACAAATCCAAATTAATGGTATTTGAACCTGTATTTCATGTAGGAAACTCTCCCTACTAGACCACAAGAATAAATTGAAATTTTATTTATCTTATCCAAATTATTTTATTTATATATATTTATATGTTTATTAAAATAAAAATATATATATTCATAATACATTTAACTACATTTAAATATATAACCTATATATACATATATATAAATTAAAGTATTCATATTTATATTATAATAAATTTATATTGTATTAAGTTTAGACATTTTTATAAACTATATATTTATAAGTATATATTTTAATTGATGAATTTATTTTTAAGTACTTATATGTATATTAATATAAATATAAATATATATGTGTAATATATACATATATATGTTTGTATAGGAATGAATGGCTCTCACAGTGCAAAACTACGCGCCTCACGTGCTGTCTCACTTTCAAAATTTTCCCTCCGTTCCTCCGCCAGATTCGAGATACCAGTTGGATTCATGGGAGCCGACGACCTTCAATCCCGGCATGAACCCTGCTTCCGGTGGTCCTTCTCAGACTCTGGAGGCCGGCGGACATCCTCCGAGTCTTCGAAGACCTGATACCTCCTTCAAGGATGCGTTGTGTGGATCGTTTTGCATCCCCCCACAACCTTGTTTCCCAGAGGCTCCTCCGATGGCTCCATTGGTTTCGCGGGAAGGATTCAGCCTATCTTTGGAGTTTTCAGCGACGGAGTTTGAAAAGTCTATGGATGGCTTGAGATGGACTCTTGTGGCTCGATTTGGAGGGGGAGAATCCACCTCTTCAGATCTTCAAATGCTGGGTTGACTCTTGGGGGTTGCAGGCACTAGCCCGGATTTCTGCGGTTCACCGCCTATCATTTGGCTTGGTGTTATCTTAAGAAGTAGATTTTGTCCATGCCTGGTGCAGAGCACCCCGACGAGTGGGTCAGTGGCGGTTTAGCCTAGCAAGGTGGTCGTTGGAAGCGCACAAAGGCAAGGGGAGTTCGCAGGTGGCAGTTTGGCTTAGCCTTCCCGGGCTCCCTTTGGCCTTTTAGAATGGGGATTTTCCCAAAGCTATAGGAGACTCCCTTGGCGGTTTCCTCTACGTGGACGAGATCACCCGGTGTGGTGCAGATATTTTGGTTCCCGGATGTGTGTGGAAATAGATCTGTCCTCTCCTATCCCGGATAAGATTTCATTGAAGGTTTATAGATCAGTTATGTGGTCTCAGGATGTGGTGCACCCAGTGTTTCCCAGGTTCTATTCCTATTTCCTCCTCCAAGGGAATTCCCTGCACGCGTGTAAGCAGAGGCGCCAAGTCCCCCCCCCCCCCCGTCAAGAGGTCAGACCCATCCAGAGTCATGCTGCTCCAGTCTGAGAGTCGGCTGGGCCTTTTTGCTCCGAGTCGGTTTCTCAGGAGGAGGTTTCTCCCCCAACTTCGATATCTTCTGGGTGCATCCCCTGTTCCTCCTCTCTGACGGTCGTCGATCCGTTCAGCATGGCTCTCTCCTCCCGGACTCAAATGGATCCCCCTGCGGTGATGGAAGCGATAACTGAGTGGATCTTTGGTTCACGCTACATTCTCTCAACGGGCAGGATCCTGGAGCTTTTCATTCGGTCTACCTCGGGCAGGATGGAGCCCTTGCTGTTGTTTTCTCTGGATGCAGTGGTGGTCCCCGTTGTTCAGGGTTTCTTGAGTGTGGATTCAAGCCGGTTTCCCCCTCTCCCTTGGTGGTGGTGGCTGGTGATAAAGTTGAGGCTGGCTCATCTAGGCCTGAGGAGCTGTTCATCCAGGCTTCGCGGGAGGAAGGACAACGCACAATGGCCTTGTCGCCTCTTAGCGCGGTTAGAGGAAAGACCCTTAGTTTTCACCCCCTCATCCACCCCTCTCCCCCGGTCCTCCAGGATCTTGGTTCTAGGGTGTGAACTCGTTCGAAGCTGAGGTTGCAAAGGATTCGGAATCGGGACTGTTGCTTCCTTCTGCTGGAGACCAAGTCGCCTAGGGCCAAAGCTGGTCCGGAGTGACATCAATGATTCCCATTCTAATATGGAATGCTCGAGGTTTTGGGGCAAGAGTTAAATCAGACGTCATGTCTTCGGAGATCAAGAAACACAAAGCTCTCATTGCTGTGGTTCTGGAACACAAACAAAACCCGAGAAAGATTCACCAGTTCACTCACAGGATCAAAATGCAGGCATCCATGCAAGCTACTCCAATTAACCAGCATATTTGGATATTCTGGAATAGAGATGTTGCGGTGGATATGGTTCAGGTCAGGGACCAGTTTATCACGACAAAGGTGAAAAGCGGCCATCACACTTTCTTTGTGTCCTTTGTGTATGGAAGCTGTGACCACATGAGAAGAGAAACTCTATGGAAAGAGCTCAATGCTTTTGATCCAGGAGATGATCCTTGTATAGTAGGGGGAGACTTCAATATCATCACCAAACTAGCTGAGAAAAAGGGCCGTGGGGCGTTTCCTCGTCGGGCGAGCATGGACTTTGTCCAGTTTATGGAAAACAGGGGACTTATGGATATGGGGTACTCTGGGGACCAATTCAAGTAGTTTAATAATCAAAGAGGAAACAGTAGATGTTGGAGCTGGCTGGACCTATGTCCCTCTAATTTACATGTTATCACCACATTCCTGAATGCCAAGGTCAATCACCTGGTCTGAGGGGTATCAGATCCCTCACCGCTATTGTAATATTTGGAACCCAGGTAGGCCTACCATGAACGGTTCAGATTTTATGATTAATGGACGCACCATCCCGATTTTAACTATCTGGTAAGGACTTCATGGGGGGAGATGGTGCAAGGCCACCACTGGGTGGCTATTCACAAGAAGATCAGGCAGCTTAAACAGAGGTTACAAGCATGGGCAGGGGATCTTACCCTTAGTGATAAAGAGATGGATGATCTCAAACATGTTATTGAGCACCTGGAAGGCGTCTTGGAGGAAGCTTGGGATGAATTAACTTTTAAAGATCTCTCATCTAAGAAGAAATTTCTGGTAGAGATGATTCTCAAACAGGAACGTATGGCTTGGAAAAAATCTAGGATAAAGTGCCTGAAGGAGGGAGACAAGAACACGACTTTTTTCTATGCATGCATCAGATAGAAAAGACGGTCGATTAAGCCAAATATTATGCTTGAGGATGGTTCTTATACATATGACATTGATACTGTAGGTGGTATGGCTTTTGTGTTTTTTGAAGATCTTCTGGCTGGCCCAAACTCGAGAATGGCTGGCGGATATCCGAGCGGAGGGACTGATTTGTGGGAGGTAATTCCCAACAACGTTTCTTCTCATGACAACGTATTCTTGGAGGGGATACCTGATGAGCCAGAGGTCCATGCAGCCATGATGAGCCTTGATCCAGAGAGTGATCCGGGGCCAGATTGCTTCCCTGGATCGTTTTACAGAGCCTCGTGGGAAGTTGTTAAGGAGGACCTTGTCTCTTCTATTCAGGACTTTTTTCGAGGAGGAAACCTCCCACGGGTTGCTAGTGCCACGGATCTAGTCCTTATCCCAAAAGTGAAAGCTCCCTCCTCTCTTCTCCATTACCGGCCCGTGAGCATGTGCAATTTACCCTACAAGATTCTAGCGAGCATCATCAACATGAGGCTGGCCATGCATCTTCCACGGTGGATTTCCATTGAGTAACACAGGTTCATGAGGGGGAGATCAATCCAGGGGGTGATTTCCCTGGCACAGGAAATGTTAAGGGACCTGAATAACAAGACCCATGGATCAAATATGGTCATTAAACTGGACATGAGCAAGGCATATGATAGACTGGAGTGGGGCTTCATCAACAGGGTACTGGCTCGCATGGGTATGTCCCCCAAGTTCTCGGAAATTCTTTTCAGATGTTTTAGTTCTCCGTGGATGGTTGTCTCTTTCATGGGGAAAATCCAAGGCTTCTTCAAGACCACCCGCGTCTTATGGAAAGGCAACCCAATTTCTCCAAGTATCTTCATTCTTATACAGGACATTCTTAGCAGGATCCTAAACTGGGAAATTTCCATTGGTAGTCTACTTCCCTTCAGAAGGAAAGGAACCTTCATCACATTTCTCATCTGATATTTGCAGAAATCACAATTATTTTCTCGAATGCAGGTAAGCGATCTGCGCAGGTGATCAAGAGTATCCTGAAGGAGTACTGTTACTGGAGCGGTCAGCTGATCTACCTTTCCAAAAGCAACCTGTACATTTTCAACAAGTGTGCAGCGAGCCGGGTTGTGGCCCTGGGCAATAGAATGGACATGCCACCCGGATCCTTTCCTATGGAATACCTGGGATCTCCAATATCCTTAGGAAGGATGCGCATTCGGTACTTTTATCAGGTGGTGAGCAGGATCACGGGCCATGTTCTCAATTGGAAAAACCACTTTTTATGCTTTGGGGGACGTATCTCTCTCATTAACAGCGTTCTGGCTGCCATCCCGGTGCATGGAATGGCTTCAACGTCCATGTCAAAAGGGGTTATTGAAGCTATTGATAGGGTCTTAGCTGGATTTCTTTGGGATGCTCTATCGGAAGGGAAGATGCATTGGGTCTCTTGGGACCGAATGGATAGACCTATTCATGAGGGGGGAATCAACGTCAGAAGCATCAGGTGTACTGTGTAGTGCATGCATGGAAAGATGGCTTGGGATATCGTGGAGAAGCAGACCCTATGGGGGAGGATCATGCAACACAACCACACTAGTTTTATTAAAAATGGAAGCGTCCAAGGCTCACCCTTATAGAATTTGATTTGTCCCCTGGTCTCGGGGCTTCATCAACACTCCTGCTGGATAGTGGGAGCTAGAAACATTTCCTTCTGGAATAGCAATTGGGCGGGCTCCGTGATTGGTTTCCCGGGGTGCCCAGGGCCTTCGATTACTTTCAAGGAGGCAAGATCTTACCCGAATTTCTTTAATGCTGTGCTGGATAAGAGCCAGAAAGAGATTTTTGACTCCATCCTTATCAATTCAGAGTAGGAAAAATGTGTGTTTACTCTGTCCCAGTTTGGGAAGTTCTCCTCAAAGGACTTCCGTAGGATTTCCACTTCTCAGGCACCGCTGGACAATCAAAATAATTTACTGTGGTGTAGTATAACTCCAACCAAGTACAATTTCCTGGTCTGGAGATTAAGGAACTCGGTGATCCCCTCCGATGTGAACATCCAGAAAATGGGAATTAGCCTTGCATCATGGTGTCAGTGCTGCAACAGAAAAAATGAGGAGAGCCCAAATCATATTTTCTTTGAGGTAGAGTGGGCTAAGGAGGTGTGGCAGTGCTTTGGAGTTTTTACAGCAGTCTCCTCTAATGATCTTCGAGGGTCTTCGTTCTTTGATAAGTGGTTCCAGAGAATACCGGATAAAGGTTCGGAGAGAATGGCCCGTTCTGTGGTTCTCAGTGCTGGGTGTTGGTGCCTCTGGCAGGCCCGCAACAAGGTAAAATTAGAAGGGATTAAATCCACTAGGAGGGACATCATTGTTAGAATAAAATTCCCGGTGGTGGACTTTGTCTCCCTGCTTAAGAACTGGCGAGAGGCCCCCTCCCTGAGGATGTTGCAGGTTGGACCCGACTTGGCTCCTCCCTTAGATAGAATGCAGGGGAAATGAGTAAGATGGAATCCTCCAGCAAATGGTTTGAAGCTAAACACAGATGGATCCTGCATCTCAGGTACCATGCGAGGAGGAGGAGTGGTTCGGAATTCAGGAGGGAGTGTGATCCTTGATTGCACGGCCCACTTCGGTAATGGCAATGCTCTTGAGGCGGAGGCCAAGGCTCTCTTCACCAGGCTCAATCTATGTAATCAGAACAATATTGAAATTTCTCATGCGGAAAATGACTCAAGGATCATCCATGACTCCCTGTAGAACAGAGGCTCCACCCCATGGTCGGTTATGTACATCATAAGGAGATGAAAAGAGCTCTTGAGAAGCAACATTCAAGTTACACATACATGGAGAGAGGGGAATAAAGTCGCGGACTACCTTGCCTCTCTTGCTATCCCTGGCTCTGATGGCACCTTCATTCACAATGTCACCTCCTTGAAGCCAGAGGGTGTGAATCTAATTCGTGGGGACACCCTTGGTCTTCACTATTTTAGACCCCCTAGTCCTCGAGTTTCTTTGTTCCGAGGATCTTTAATCTTTTGTTGTACCTCCTTGAATAAAATATATAATTATATTACTATATGTATATATTCACACCCTTATAAATTATATATTTCAATATATTTAAATTAACTAATTTATAAATTTATTTATAAATAGATTTATTATTAAAAAGTGTATTTATATATTTAAATATAAATATTTATACTTATTTGCATAGAATTATACATTAAAACTAGTCTCGGGTAAAGGATAAATATAAAGAAAAACATATGCATCACTATTGGTTCAAAATAAATGAATATATTTATAAGTGTATTTACATACATTTTATTAAATATTTATTTTGATTATATTTATAATTTTATCTATTTCATGTATATAAACATATATTTAAATATTTATATATTTATAAAAATATTTATGTAATTATTTATACACATAAATAAATATTTATATCTTATATAAATATATATATATATATATATATATTTATTTAAAATACTTCTATAATTCTATTAAGAATATATTTATATAATGTATTTCAATACACATATAAAAACATATATTATAATGCCTATAAAGATATATTATATATATTTTTTATACAATATATTATATATTTATGTATAAAAATAAATTAATTCATATTATATATTATGTATAGAAATATATATAATACACATAAAACAAAATATTTTTTTTATATAATACATACATGTTTATTTGTTTGCATATGTGTGTAAGTATCTATATTATCAATTATTACTATTATTTCATACATTATATAAACTAAAAGTGATTTTATAAGATACATTTAAAAAAAATTATGTATATATTTATATAATATATGTATTATTTTTTATTATAATTAATATTATATGAAATAAACTTTTATACGAATAAATATATTCTAGTGTAAAAATTATACAATTATATTTATGTATAAATATAAATACGATTAAATGTATTCATATAAATTAATTATATATAAATAATTATATAATATGTCTATATAATGTCTTAAAATACATTTATATATTTTTATTTAATTGTGTATATATAAATATATATTATAAAATAAGGAAATTGTTCTAAGTAACTTATGGGGTTCACAACCCCGTATAATTTAAGACATTTGAGGGGGTTTTGAATCACAACATATCTTAAGGATGAGGTATAGTTATAAATCCCCTCCAATTTCTTATATTATAGGGGGTTCAAAACCCCCACTATTTTCTCAAAGAAACAAATTCCATATTATATATATATATATATAATAGTTCCTCTAAAATCCACCTGAATATTATATACATATACATCTATATGTATATAACATATCTAAAATCCAACTAAATATATGGAGAAGATAATTATTAAATTAGCAGTGTTTTTACTCATCAGCCTCTAAAATCCAACCTAATATTTAAAAAACAAAGATGTAAAATTAGAAGGGATTGTGGACCCCCTCTAAATTCACCGAGTAGTGGGGGTTGTTCATAGACCCAATGAATTTATCTAGAAAATAAATTTAAATGGGGTTGTTCATAATTTATGATAACATGGATGGTAAGAGGTTACAAGATGATGTTTTTTCTCAGATATGAACCAGAGCCTTCAGTGATTGGTTTATTTCATTTTTGTATGTTTTTGTAGCCAAACTAGTGGGAGGTAAAATGTCTGTATGAAATGTCAATTATGTCCTCACTATATTTCATTATTTGTTAAGTCATGTTTATATTCTTCTACTTTCATCTCATGTTTATTTTGAGATGTTGATGTCTATTTATTCTTTCTTCGTACTCTAATGTTTATTGTTTTTGGTTATTTGTATTTCTATTATGCACTCTAATATAGGGTTATCTTCCCCAAATAGTAAAACATTAGACACCGCTACTAGTTAGAAGCCTTTTGTGTACAATGACTTGTTGAAATAGGTGGGGGAACCATCTCAGTGGCTCATGGGTTGAGTGATTATAAATTACATCATGTATAGACTACTCGGGAGGAACACAATTTGTAGGGTAACATAGTGTGTAGTTAGAATACATGTCATGTAACCCTACATCACTCAGTAATCATGTGGTCTATGTATACAGTGTATAATTAATACACACACAGTGCAATTAATTCACATGATGCATTTTGAATGCCTTCTGAGAAACATGGTCAAACTATGACATATAACTCTCTTACACATTGTGTAACACCTAAATGTTCACATAGATTATGTGTAAAGTCCATATTTGATTACCATGGATGTCTATATAGAGGAATTCAAAATGTGTATCTTAGTGCATATGTCATATAATTCATACTCATTTACACAGATTACATGATGAGAAATGATGTACACCATGTAAATTAGATACACAATATGAAAACTAATTGGTGCATTAAACAAAACCATAAAATAGGAAATGGTGTTCATGTCATGTGAACATAATTATATAATATTAAATTTATAATTAGTTTACATTTAAATTTCCAAAGTACACCACATGTGTGGATATTGTACATACCATGTATAATGCATGGAAATTAAAAGTAGTAAACATTGTGTAGATTAATGTGTTTTATTCATTATTAGATGCTACTCAACTTGGATCATGAAGGTACACATTATTTAATTAAATTAAAAGATATATACACAACATTATATGTGAATACATAATACACGATAAGGATCATACAAGGAATCACGTAGTTTGGGTGTCTACACATTGTGTTTACTCCTAGTACACACCATGCATATAATTTTTTTTAAATTAAATTAAATTATTGAATTTATTTTATATTACAAAGGAAGGGAGTTTTATATATCTCTAGTACTACATAGACTAATAATTATTATGAATTAATTAATTAATAATAAGATTAATAATTAATTCAAGAGTGTTTCCCTTGGTTCCTCTCACCTATGTGTTAGAAGACATATGTATAGGTTAGCACTCCAAGGAGAGTAGGAAGTTAAAAACCCAAGCTAAGGTGAGGCCAACAAAGAAGATACAAAGGTCGATGATGGAATATTGCAACTTGAGCCAAGTCCATCTTAAAGATTTCTCTACTAGTTTTATAGTTTGATTAATCATTCATTCAATAAATGAATCCTTACAAATCTCATTGTAACACCTCAATATTTATATAGAACAAAATGATGTTCATTATCATATACGATAGATAGCACCGATTCTAAATGTACAGTGTAATATTATTATTTAAATATAACTATTATAACCTAGAAATTAAATTTTTGGGTACTAATATGATTAAATTATTTATTTAATATATATAAATATCCTTCTGAATATAAATTTATGGAAAAATTTGTAGGAAATAAGAACACATTATTTAATAAAGATAATTTATTCTTAAAAAAATCATTTTATTAAACAATGATTTTGTATCATTTTGTGAGAGAATATTATAATTAAATTGTTGAGATTTTATAAAATGAATTTGATAAAATTAACTTCATTTTTTAAAAAATAATTTCAAAATTACCTTAAGGTGAATTTTGGGATTTTTATGAAATGATTGATTTTTCAGTGGATAGTGAAAATTATCAATTCATTAAAAACTAAAATTTATTTTTATTAAATAAATTGATTATAAATTCCCATTGTTCTATATATTTGGTATTAAAGTTACATATGAACCATTTTATTTAGAATAATTTAAATAATTTCATTTGAATCAGAAATTTTCAGGATTTTTGTGATAAGATTATTTTTATGCTTAAAAACATAGTTGTATGGAAACTGTTATTAAGTGCCAAATGTTTATCCCATTAAATTTATTAAAAATAACCACTATTAGGAATATATGTATATTAAATTAATATATTATATATCTATTTATTTGAATTTAGATTCATATAATGATTTTTTTAGATATAGAGTGAATATACGACCATTTATTGCTTGAAGAATGGATTTTCCCAAAGAACTGCCTTTCATCCCATTTTGTGGTTATAATTTTAAATTAAAATTTTCAACTTACAGGAATTGAATTTTAAAAAATTGATTCTATATTTGGAATCTGGAGGTTCAAATTTGGTAAATTGGTCTCTTCCATTTTTAGGCATTATGACGCATGCATGTCATGGGGCGTGGAAAAAAGTAATTATATTTTTACTAGTGCAGCACAATGGTTGACCAGGGTCATCTCCCTTTAATATACTTTCAGTGTGGTTCACTTACTTATTTCTATATCACCTAATCAACCAATTTTTGTTATTTTGTATTTAAATAAATGATATAATAATATTTTTTGTGTTTTTGATATAAAAAATTAAAACTATCATGAAATGAAAACAAAATGAGTTGAAGTAAAAAAGAAATTGGTTTTGGGGTTTAGTCTTAGGTTCAATCATTATTCTACTTTATATGTTGATTTCATTTTGATAATCCAAAAATAAAATATCATGTTTAAATCACTATCATTTTTCAAAATATTAATAGTTTAATTTGAATTTCATTGGGGTCGTCACCACATCATGGACATTATCCTCTCCAATTCATGCTACTCAAATATACCACAAACATAAAATAAACCTTAAATAAAATTCAAGAAAACCTTGACCTCCCCCTGGGCCATGTCTTGGGGTTAGCCTCTGATTTCCGAGAGTAGGAGATCACAATAGTGGATGGACGAGGAGATAGAGAGAGAGAGAAGATAATAAGTAATTTATAATTATTGTTAAAATAATAATGATATTATTATATATTAATATTATTTTTATAATAATTAAGAAAATCGTTATTGAAAAAAGATAGAGGGAGAAAATAAAATAATTTTAAAATTAGAATGTGATAATTAAAATGTTGATAATAATAATAATAATATTATTAATATATTAATAATAATAAAATAATAATAATATTATTATTAATACTGATAATAATGATAATAATACTAATTTTTAAAATAATATAATTGAGAAATCGAATTGTGGGATGGATGGAGAAACACCAATTCATGGATTAATAAAACAATAATTTAAATTAAAATTGAAAACTAAGAGAAAACTAAAATTAAAAATAAAATAAAAATAATAAATGAGGGGGAATAGAGGAGCAGCAGGATCTCCCAACTGTTGGTGGGATCCGTCCTTGGTTCTGTGCTCCAAGATGATGGTTTGGGAAGGAGGCAAGAGCCTCCTTTTATAAATAGAATTATTCCTCAGAAACATTGATTGTTTTTAACCCATTAAATAGAGGATCCCCATGTGTCCCCCTTCATAAAAGTATTCCCCAATTTTATTTCTCATCCCCTTTCAATTTTTCATCTCATTTGGCCGCAGGATGTACAAGTTATGAATTTTTTAGTGGTCGAATCTTTTTCAGGACGAAGGTTGTATAAAGCTTCCTTCAAAATAATAACATCCAATGACAACCATAATGACTTAAAAACTCCTTCCAATTAATCTTAGAGATGTTCCTATGTCTCCTCGTTCTACTATAGGTTTAATCACACCCATTGGAGGTGTGTAGGATGATATATTATTTCATTATAGTGGTGGGGTCTACGTTGTCTGCCTGGAATAATTCTTCAACTTAATAGATCTTTTAAGGCCTCTAGATGCTCTAATCAGAACTTGGTCCAGATGATAAAGATTAATGAAATTAAATAATTATTTAAAAAAATAATCACTCAATTTGGAATTATATTTTTTATGAAATGAAAAAATACCCTTGATTTAAAAATTTGTCAAAAATCAAGAATTAAGAACTTTTCACAATTCAGACCATTTTCATTGTATAATTCAAAATAACCATTATTTTAATAAAACATTTTAAAAACATGGGTTTTATCATTGGAAACTTAAAATAAATTCATTATTTGATTAAAAATATGTACATAAATTTGCTCTATCAAATACACCCACACTTAAACCATGTTTGTCCTCAAGCATAACATCTCTACATGGAAATAAGAGGACCCTGATGTTATCAATATTCAAATTTCAATGCAATATAACCAAAAAAAATCAATGTCAAATGAAACATTAAAAAATACACATAATATATCAATTTTATTTTTCATATTTCAAAGAAACAAATAATTCACATATTATATTATTCCCCATTAAAAAATGATGGAACTTCTCATTTCATTCATCCAAGCTCATGAATTCATTTTTTTAAACATGTCAAGTATTGATTTACCTCACTTTTGATTATTTTCTCTCATCACTCCTGATACAATTCATGTAGAGTTATACTCATATCATGAGAACATGCTCTTTATCTGTGAGATTGTAAATGAACTAATTTCTCCACTTTGTAAAGACCAATGGAACATAAAATCATGAGGAATTTCAATAAAGTTTCAAATGAATCTAGGGCTTAGGTTTGGTAATATTTGATTCATTAAAAATCAAGTCTCTAAGAGGAGGTTTATTTCTTAATTATAATTCATGATATCAAAAAGTGTAATGAAATTCTCACCTTAAAAGTAGAAACCCCCACTTCCCCAAAACTCAAAGTAAAAGTTATTCTCAAGTAAGCATAATGAATTGGTGAGATACATGTTCTGGTCAGTTATATGTCTCAAGATCACTCATGAATTTTTCTCAAGATAAATAGGAAGTAAGTGGTATAGAAATCCTCTCAGGACTGAGATATATGATATTGGACAATCAACCAAGGAATGATTAGTAATAACAAATCAATTCACATAAATATCAGAGATTCGACGAATGAAAAATGGATGGGAAATTTCATTTCTAGGAATCAATTGTTTGCAAAATCATGAGTCCTCATTTTAATATTCATGCTTCAATTTAAAATTTTATTTCTCCATTTTACTCATTTAATCATATCAACATTGAAAACTAAAACATGGCATCACTAGATTCCTAAAAAACACATATATCCAAGATTATTCAAGAAAACCATAATTAAAGTGTGGGAATGCACTTTTATCTTTAATGATCAAGAAATGTTCTGGAAAATAAATGTATTTAGTTTAAAAGATAAACCACTAAAAGTGAACCCCCTTTTTCCAAGAAACATGGTGCTTACCCTTAAATGTATGGGGATGCCTTCTGACATCATAAAACTATAAAAAAAAACTCAATTAACCATAAGGATACTATCATTAACCTCAAAAAAGATAGAGGGAGTGGGATGCATGCTGCACTAATTATAATAAAAGAATTTGACATCTAAATTCTAAGAAAGAAAGTAAAGATAAATCTTGGTGTGATCCCCCAAGTGGGCCCCAAATTTTTACTACCTCCAGAGAGATGTACCAGCTGTAATCTAATGTCCGATGGTGGATGAAGCTTCTTTGATTTGACCCACCACATGTGCCTTTTCCCATCTTTTTCTTCATCCCTATGGGTGAGTAATTATCCATAGATAGAGTACATTAGCTCATCCCCATTCACAATGAGGTATAGATTGCATAGCGGGGGTATGATGAAGTATGAATCATCCTATTTCTTGGTTGCTACTCATGCAACCTATTCTTCTCTATCCAGTGGTTTCTCAAGGTATACTAAATCAAAATAATAATCAAAGGGAAAGTCATAGTGTAATTATATTAAACTAAAATTAAAACATGAAGTATCAATATCAAATTCTTCCTTATCAAAGTAAGTAGCTTTTGAAAAGGTTAACTTAGGAAAATACACTAGAATATCCTCATGAACTTCCATTACCAAATATTAAACATTTTTAGGGAGCTTCATATGTACCTCAAGAAGTGCACATCAAGCTTCATCTTCTTCCTCCATGGCATAGCAATGATTTTCTGAATCTATAAAATCAAAACAACAGGGAGTGACGTATAATTATGTATCCATAAAATCAGAATAGATATAGTATGAGAATTGATCAAATCCTATGATTGGTTCATATTCAATCAATACCTCAATGGTAAGTTCCTCTTTGAGTAGACTCTCTAAGGATGGAGGTAGGTAGTTGGGCTCCTCCAAACTGACTTCAAATTCCACCACTTGTGTGGTGTCTTCCTTCAATGGTGATGACTCTTCTTCTTTGAATTGTATATGGAGATTAGGGAGATTGTCATAGTTAATCATGAATTCATCCAATCCTTCATGATCTACAACGTGTAGCTCAATATGCAAGTCTTCCTAAATTTCCTCCTCGGGTTCTTCAATTTCCAAGATAAGTTGTGAAATTTCTCCCCCCCACTTTATAATGGTCTTTCTCTAGCTCAGGGTTAGGTTTATTATAATGACCCATACTTTACATACATGGTTATTACTTCATAATTGAAGCATACTTATTACAACACATAACAAAACCATTATAAGACCGTATAGGTATAGTGTATTTAGAAACTAGGAAACATAAACAACTGGTTCATAAATCATCTACATTGTCTCCTATTTATTTCATCATATCTAGAGTCCCTTTTGATATATCCTACTTAATACCCTTCTTCCTAACCTGTGGAAAAGAAAACATACAAAAGGGTTAGCTCAAATGCTCAGTAAGTGTAATCAAAAGAAATATCAATCATATCATATTCATAAGAACATAACATTTTGAATATCTTAACCTGCAAAAGAGATCATAATATCATAACATGGGATAAATCATAGTAGTGAAATTTAATCCCAATAATCATAACATAAAACATGAAACTTTGTGTCATACACACATAATCATATAAAATAATTTCATATTAGTCAAGACTCATTTCCAAGACTATCATAGCGGACAAAGTCCATTAATGAGCTGAGTTCACTCCTCATTCCAGTCCTGTATCACTGAACCAGATTAACATTCCATTCCATCCATGTCTATCTCATGAGATATGAATCTTTACCCAATGCATTGGAGGGAGATATAGGTCCCACCCATCTCATAATAAAACCATTCTTATGTGTGCCACAAGATCATAAATCATATATCATAACATAACCCATGTAATAAAAATGGGATTCATAAACATCATGCCATTATAACATAATCCATAAAAGGACTTCATAAAAATAATTCCATCTTAACATAATCAAATCAATGTAATAATAGGGAAAGAAAAATAACCCTATATTATCTTACATGGAAAATAATTTTGATAAAACACTTGAACTCCATTCATGAGGAAAATATCCTTTCCTCTTCAAAAACATTTTTCCTTTCTCAACATGTCATACAATTTTAAACTAAAAGAAGTTAATTGAAAATAAATTTGAAAACTTGTAAAGGAATATTCATGGAAATAATGTTCTATGAAATCATAAAAATCTATTCACGCCGTATAAGTTAAAAATAAACATTCTTCTCGTACTTTGGCCGGAAAAGTCAAAAAGTACCTCTTACTGAAAAAAAGATTCCTTTAATATATTTTACTAAAAATTCACCAATAGGTAAAATTGGATTTAATAAATTTTAGGAGGATAGAAATAATATTACATATAGAATAAACATAGATATGGATGATAAATATTCCCCAGTAAATACCGAAGTATAAACAATCTCGGATAAAAATTGAGATAGCGAGATTTTCCCTTACCTTAGGTCTGATATGATTTGTACATATCCGAACCTCCTGTATAATGATTTAAACAATGTCATTGAATTATTCCAGAATAATATTCATTGTTTTGATATCATATATGGTTATATTCTTATCTTCTTATCAGTAATATTTCATTTCTACTTGTTATTCGGGTGTTTATTGGTTTATGTTCTTATGCATGTTTTGTCGAATAAATTCTTATTCCTATTTTTAGTTTATAGATAAATCATTTAAAAAATGGTATTAATATAATATATATCATATGTATTCATTCAATTCATTTATATAATCATGTTTTAATGATGATCATGTAGAACGAATCACGTCGCACCGTGGAGAGGGTAAGTCGTACGTACGCACGCGCGACGATATCGTTCCCATAATTATTGAATGGTACTGGAGTGGATAATAGAATATATCAGAATTATTATCATGTTATAATAATCATATATAGTTATTCTTTACACCAATATACCCATCCAAGTATGGTGGTGGTGGAAAAACATATTACACCATAGTGTGGAGACAGTATTCCGTACGTACGCATGCGTGGTGATTTTGTTTTCCGTAGGATGGATAGAAGTTGAAATAGGGTTGTTTAATATTTATAATAACATATCAGTATATGAGTTATACTTATTTATTACTTTATAATGAAACCAATAAAGAAGAGGAAGTAGAAGAAGAAATAAATTTGAAGGAATCGGTAAAGGATATTACCTCTTCTTCAACATGCCTCTTTGAAACCTCCTCTTAGGGCACTAAAATTGGTCTTTGAAGAAGACCAGGACCTCTATTGTGTTGATAGGGAAGTTTATAAGGGAAATGGTCAGGGGTTGTCTAAGCTTGAAGGCTCAAAATTGTGTGAAGAGGAGAGGGAGGTGGTGCCCTTTTATAAGGGAGGAGAGGGGCACCTTTGGAAATCTAAAGAAATATTAATTTATAATAAATTCAAACCCCACTTAAAAACATCCAAAATTACTCAAATTCAAATATTAGATGAGATAGGGTTGTAATATCATCAACCAATAAAATTTAGACATGTTGGGAATTTATTTTAAACAATATCAACTTGATTTATCCTTATTTAATCTATTTAAATTTATTTGTGGTAATAATATTCTAAATTTTAAATCATTATAAATAATTATTTATATGTTGTGAGTTGTCCATAATTGTACACTTTATGAAATTTTAGACCATATAAATTTTAATTTATAATTTTTAAATATTTTTGTGATTTTTAAACAATTTTATAATATGTTATTTTTATAAAATAACAATAGTGTCAATTTTGAAACTATTCATTTATTTGAATTTAAATAAAATCCACAAAAAATATATGATCAAACTAAAAGATTTAATAGATTCATAACATGTCGTATTTTTCTAGAAAATTCGTGGAGCAAATTAAATAGTTCATATAATATTTATTTTAATATTTTTAAAACTATTCATTTGATATTTCAATCAATAAAATAATTTGAACATCACTATTGTGTTATAATTAATGATAATTAATTAATCCCTCAAAATTATAAATAAATTCACATGATGTAGAAAATTTTATTAGATTTCTAGATACTATTCATGTTTGAAGTTTTATGAAGTTTATCACTAAATTAAAACTATTACACTTATAAGATTTAAGAGAGAGACATATTGTCACTTTCTTTGGTTTTAATAATAATTATACCATTTTCATGGTAAAAGGTCCATGAAATAAGTTTATTCCAACCCTTAGGTGATATGGGTCGACAGTTATTCATCCAATAGAATTTTGGAAAGTGTTAGGGTAATTTTACAATATTATTTTTACCTTTAATTACCTGATTTACATTTAACTGTAGTAAATAAAAAATTACCATAGTTACTATTCATAATATCAAAAAAATAAAAGTAACCTATTTGTAATTCCCCAACCCCAGTTACCCAGAGTCGGTGCATTATTACATAACATTATCATGATCACAAGAAAGATCAAGTCTCGAAATACCAATTTGTTTAGTAGCCTTGGAATAACTAGAAACATTAATAAGGTTTACATTACATCATAAAATGAAAACTACAACAACATCTTTTCTTCATAGTCCATAGTCATGTCCCCACATACTATCACTACAGGTCATTCATAAATTACTTCTTCACATCCTGGGAAAAATAAAACATTGAAAGGGGTGACCTCAGATGCTCAGTAAGGATAACAATATAGCATAAGCTTTCATAGATAAGCGTAAACACTTAAGGCAATGTATGACTAAAACAAAAGCCTTTTAAACTTGAACTTCAGAATAATATGGCAATGATAAAATGAAATAATGTCATTTACTTACTCACATGGATATTCTACTAGTCAAATAATCACATGAAATATCAATAACCACTTTCATAATGATGGAATGCATAATGCCAGACTATCATAACAACATAGCCAAGGCCTCATACCAAGACTACAAATAAGATTTTTCCAAGGCCTTCTGCCAAGACACTAGTTTGTCTCATGAGACCTACCGATGCATCGAGGAACTATAGCGGGCTCCACCCGTCACTTACTAAGTCCAATGCATTCCTCATATGAAAAGTTTTAAACATAACATAAACATTCAAATTAAAACTAGCATATGAAATGTCAATACTTTATCCACAAACCATGAATGGTATAAAAATAGCACATCCACGGTCAAACATAACTCATTCAATACAATATGGAAGATTGTATTGTATCATATTAACCTCAATCGATAATAATGAAGTATATTGACATAGATGAAAATAATCATCAAAACAATTTGAGAGAAATATCCCCTTTTTTCTTGAAATCATTTAAAAGTCACGCTATTTGTCAAGAAGCCATTTAAAAATAGATTTTTGAATCAAAGTGTCCCATACCACTTTGAAAATTTTGAAAGGAATTTTAATTTTAAAACTTTAATGTCTATATAAATAAATCCTTAAAACCATTTTTAAAACATGGACATTAATGAGAAAGATATATAAGAATAAGTCCTTATAACATTTAAAAATGGTATTTTAGTTAGAGTTTCAAACCAACAGAGAGACACTTGAATACAAATAATTGAGGTAATCAAAAAAATTTAATATCATGAGAATAAAGGGATTCATGATATACTATGTCAAAGTACATTATATACACCACATAAAAGGGATTTGGTGTATAGCAACAAAGAAGTCTCAATGGAATGTAAATTGAGATGAAATCTCTCATAAAGGCCGTATCCTTAGGTTAAGGATAAATCAACAACATAATTATGTGTGAAAAATATAAATACACTAAATATGATTGGATATTCAGTGTAAAACAATCAAAGGACATTCACACATATTCTAGTAAAAACAACACCAATGAATTGGATGTTTATCTCAACAAATCGATATTGAGTAAAAATTACTCTTATCAAGTTCATAACGATTAATTGAGAATTTATCAATGGAGTGATTATGTGTATAAAAAGTATATCCACAGAAAGGGGAGTGTAAATTATGACATAATCAAATGAATAGTGATTCCACACATAATCTTGGATTAAAATAATCAATGAAGTATGCGTGAAGCCGAATGAGTGGAAATTGAAATTTCAAATTCCCTTATCGATTTGGTAACTTATGAAACATGCACCCATGAAAGAAGGATCATACAATGATGATGTAAATACCCATAAATTAAATTATATTACACAATGAATACAATCATGGGAAGTACACACACCACATGCAATAAATAAGTGGTGAACAATGGAAATCTCACTGAACTAAAAGTGAGATAAGAAACCCCTTACTTTGTACTTTTTTCCTTGGTAGACGGTAGTTTAACCTCATTTATAATGGTGAAATAATTGTTATTTAATTATACAAGAATCATTTACATTAATATGATATCATATATGATCTTTTAACATTGATTTGTTTAATAATATCTTAGTATTATCGTCATTTTGGGTGTTAACTTACTCGTTTTCCTTTACATTCTTTGTTACGTAAGCCGTGTTTGTTATGCATAGGTTGTATATTATTCATATCCAGAATTATATAAAGTCCTTAAACATTATTTTTAATCATCAAATGAGAATTATACTTGAATGGATACGATGGAGAATGAATCTCATCACGTTCGTGGAGATGGTAGTCCGTACGTACACACGAGCGACAATATCATTCTTTTGATATTAAAATAATATATAATTGGATGGTATATCTTATATATAGAATCATTATCATGTTATATTTATTATTTATATGAATTAAACATCATTATTATAACCATCAAAATAATAATTTATTGAATAACAATTACACCACGACGTGGATACGGTAAGCCGTACGTACGCACGTATGGTGACATGTTATTCAAAGGATGGATAGAATACTGAATATGATTGTACCATATTTATAATAACATCACATTATATATAATATACTGGAGTTATTATTTTAGAATGGTAATAACAAATAAAGAAGAAGTGGAAGAAGAAAGGAACTTGAAAAAGGGTGGTGAAAACATTACCTCTTCTTCGGGTTCTTCCTTTTGATTTGATCAAAAGGGATCCTTAAGTTGGATTTATAACTAAATGAAGGCCTATATGATGAAGTGAGGGAAGTTTAAAGAGTATTTGGGCAGAGTTTGGACGATCCAAAAGTCTTTGAAGGTGTGAAGTAATGAGAAGGGAGAGTGCCCTTTTATAAGAGGGGTGAGGGGAACCTTTGGAAAAGCTAGAAATATTATTTTATAATAAATTCATATTTGGTTTCTAATGTCTCAAAAGTAGATTATTTAAAGGTTAAGGTGGCTATAGGTCTAAAACCACTCAAACAATATAATTTAGATAGGTTTGGCTCATTATATTAACCTTGTCTTTAAGTATTAACTCTTAGTTAATTAGTTTCACTTTTACAATGTCTCTTTGTATTTTTATATTATATGGTTAATAAACTTACTATATACAACCAAGATTCCCTCAAGTGGTACATTAATGATACACCTATCATTATATAAGTCTCTTGGACGAACATTATATTTTTAGGAATTTAATATCAATTAATAATATAATATTTGTTTTAAAAACTCTTTTATGTCATTTTTGACACTATTTAATAATTGATTTTTGTGAAACTCATATCAGAATTATTACTTCGAACAGAGTCAATTAAATAAATCCTAATATGTCATATTAACCTATAAAATTAGTTTAATTCACTAAAAGTCTCCAATTATATTTATTTGGGTATTTATAATATCAATTATTTTAATTGTTCCCTATTATGGTAATTAATACATCATCATTGTGTCATAAATAAATTACATTATTTAATGTCTAAAAATTATAAATAAAATATCATTATTTAGGAAATCCTTTTATCTTTATAATGAATATTTATAATTGAATTTATCTTATGTGTAACCCTATATTAAAAATGTTTTAGTAAATAAACTTTGATTTTAACTCTTTTAACTCTTCTTTGAATTAAATAATAATAAATGTCCTAATCTAATCCAAGTGGACCTGAATGATAATATTTTCTTCCTAAGGTTGTTTTTGGTCGCGATACACTTTTACAATAGAATTATGACATGTGTTATGGTAATATTAATATCATTTTTACCCTTAATTACCCTATTTACTTTTAACCGTGGTAAATAAAAGTAAAAAGTTACTATTCACCAAAAATTATTTTCATCACATTGAACCACATTTTACTCCTTGATATTAACCGTGTCTCTCGGATTTTCAAAATTCCAATCACAGAAGCGGTAAAATTAAGTTTTATGAAAAATTCAGTGTTTTAACTACCACTTAGTAGTTTCACTATTCATCAAAAATTGAAGTTTTTCAAAACAATGCCAAAATTTCACCCTAGGCTATAATTGATATTCCGAATTCAAAAATGATGTATATTTTAAAAAATTCCAAACATAAAAGTTTCATTAGTTAATTTTATAATTAATTCCCGCTGTCACAACAAATAGCGTGTTTTTAAGAAACAATATATATCAAAAGATTGACAATTGTTTATGTCCAATTTCAAAGTGAAATTAATTTTAATGAACACCATTGGATAAAAAGGTAAAAATATATTCTAATTATACTTTAAAACCAATCAAATTCATAATTTATCACTATTAATCATTTTGATTAAAAAAAAATTTTTAATGAAAATTTAGTAATTTTCACTATTCATCAAAATATTAAAGTTATTCGAAAAGTACCAAAATTTTACCTTAGGCTAAATTCGATACTCCAAATCCAAAAATGAAGTCCATTTTGAGAGATAAAATTTCTAAAATTTTAAAAAGTATGTATTACTATTCATAACGGCTAGTTTGATTGGTTGTGGTGTGTTAGAATCTCGAAGTTGCGTACAATGCACGTCATTGCATTATTCAAAGGGAAACATACCATGGAAGCTGGGGGTGTTACATTCTCCCCTCCTTCAATAAATTGCGTCCTCACAATTTTTTTAAAATTGGGCTTGAGAATATAATGGAATGTCCCACATCAAAAAAAGAGTCAATAAAACTATCACTTCAAAAAAAGGAAGATAGGTATAAAGGTCACCCAAGATAACCCATACTAGGATTCCATATAGGAAAACATGGATATGGAAGATAAACTAAGTGTTTAGTTCTGATGGAGAGGGATAGAAAACATGATCAGGAGAAAGTTAACAATAATAAAATCACAAACTTGTGTTGGGACAAACGGTCCTTAGTCTCCCAGTAGGAAAAGTAAACGGACAGCATTTTTTATTTTAAGTTACATTACATAAGGATGAGGAATTCATTTATGATATTGACTAAGAACATAAAGAGATATACTTACTTTTTAAGTAGAGTTTCATTCTTTAATAACTTTTTACCACTAACTCATTTTTTTGAACAATGAGTATTCAAGAAGACTTGGTCACAATGGAAGATCTAGAATAAACTTCTATAGAAATACATGATCTACATAGGATAAACTATATATTTACCTTATATTTAGAGATTAATCAAAACCAAAATGGTTATTATAATATATGATGACCCCCCAAATGGATATTCCATTAGATAAAAAACACTAATCTTAATTTCTAAAATTAAACCATCAATACCCCAAAGTTAAATAAATATCATTCAATAATCAATTGTCCTTAAAATCCTTCAATATAATCCAAACTAATATTGAAACTCAAAACTTATAAGAATGTAGTCTTCCATGTTAAATTGTATCTCCGAATGACATTAATTACTCTTAAAGTCACATACTTAAAAGTAATTAACCTAATCATTTCCATAAACAACCCAAATCACTATAAATCCACAATAAAAACATAGATAAAAATCCACCATTACTACTCAAATGAAATCCCATACTATTCTATTTTCCCTACAATAAAGTGAACAACTTCCAAAATAACATTTATTACTTAATTACCAAATCATTTTCCTACACTAAGGGTATTCATTGGATGTTTATCTCAACAAATCGAGATTGAGTAAAAATTACTCTTATCAAGTTCATACCGATTACTTGAGAATTTATCAATGGAGTGATTATGTGTATAAAAAGTATATCCACAGAAA
The DNA here is from genome assembly GCA_963277665.1 of Viscum album. Taxonomy (NCBI): domain Eukaryota; kingdom Viridiplantae; phylum Streptophyta; class Magnoliopsida; order Santalales; family Viscaceae; genus Viscum; species Viscum album. Next base: position 129,194 of record CAUJRU010000747.1, read on the forward strand.
GGGGAGTGGAAATTATGACATAAACAAATGAATAGTGATTACACACATAATCTTGGAGTAAAATAATCAATGAAGTATGCGTAAAGCCGAATGAGTGGAAATTGAAATTTCAAATTCCCTTATCGATTTGGTAACTTATGAAACATGCACCCATGAAAGAAGAATCATAAAATGATGATTTAAATACCCATAAATTAAAGTATATTACACAATTAATACAATCATGGGCAGTACACACACCACATGCAATAAATAAGTGGTGAACAATGGAAATCTCACTGAATTAAAAGTGAGATAAGAAACCCCTTACTTTGTACTTTTTCCTTGGTATACGGTATTTTAACCTCCTTTATAATGGTTAAATAATTGGTATTGAATTATACAAGAATCATTTACATTAATATGATATCATATATGATCTTTTAACATTGATTTGTTTAATAATATCTTAGTATTATCGTCATTTCGGGTGTTAACTTACTCGTTTTCCTTTACATTCTTTGTTATGTAAGCCGTGTTTGTTATGGATAGGTTGTATATTATTCATATCCAGAATTATATCAAGTCCTTTAAAATTATTTTTAATCATCAAATGAGAATTATACTTGAATGGATACGATGGAGAATGAATCTCATCACGTTCGTGGAGACGGTAGTCCATACGTACACACGAGCGACAATATCATTCTTTTGATATTAAAATAATATATAATTGGATGGTATATCATATATACATAATCATTATCAAGTTATATTTATTATTTATATGAATTACACATCATTATTATACCCATCAAAATAATAATTTATTGAATAACAATTACACCACGACGTGGAGACGGTAAGCCGTACGTACGCACGTATGGTGACAAGTTATTCAAAGGATGGATAGAATACTGAATATTATTGTACAATATTTATAATAACATCACAGTATATATAAGATACTGGAGTTATTATTTTAGAATGGTAATAACAAATAAATAAGAAGTGGAAAGGAACTTGAAAAAGGGTGGTGAAAACAATACCTCTTCTTCGGGTTCTTCCTTTTGATTTGATCAAAAGGGATCCTTAAGTTGGCTTTAGGACTAAAGTAAGGCCTCTAGGATGAAGTTAGGTAAGTTTAAAGAGTATTTGGGCAGATTTTGGCCGAGCCAAAAGGCTTTGAAGGTGTGAAGTAATGAGAAGGGAGAGTGCCATTTTATAAGAGGGGTGAGGGGAACCTTTGGAAAAGCTAGAAATATTATTTTATAATAAATTCATATTCGGTTTCTAATGGCTCCAAAGTGGATTATTTAAACTTTAAGGTGGTTATAGGTCTAAAACCACTCAACCAATAGAATTTAGATAGGTTTGGGTCATTATATTAACCTTATCTTTAAGTATTAACTCTTAGTTAATTAGTTTCACTTTTACAATGTCTCTTTGTATTTTTATATTATATGGTTAATAAACATAATATATACATCCAATCGGCCCCCAAGTGGTCCATTAATGATACAACTATAATTATATAATTCTCTTGTCCGAACCTTAGATTTTTAGGAATTTAATATCAATTAATAATATAATATTTGTTTTAAAAACTATTTTATGTCAATTTTGACACTATTCAATAATTTATTTTTGTGAAACTCATATTAGAATTATTACTTCTAAAAAAGTCAATTAAATAAATAATAATATGTCATATTAACCTATAAAATTATTTTAATTCAATAAAAGTCTCCAATTATATTTATTTGGGTATTTATAATATCAACTATTTTAATTGTTCACTATTATGGTAATTACTGTATCATCATTGTGTCATAAATAAATTAAATTATTTAATGTCTAAAAATTATAAATAAAATATCATTATGTATTAAGTCGTTTTATATTTCTAATGAATATTTATAATCGAATTTATCTTATGTGTAACCCTATATTAAAAATGTTTAAGTAAATAAACTTTGATTTTAACTCTTTTAACTCTTTTTTGAATTAAATAATAATAAATGTCCTAATATAATCCAAGTGGACCTAAATTATAATATTTTATTACTAATGTTGTTTTTGGTCGAGATAAACTTGTCCAATAGAATTAGGACATGTGTTATGGTAATATTAATATCATTTTTACCCTTAATTACCCTATTTACTTTTAACCGTGGTAAATAAAAGTAAAAAGTTACTATTCACCAAAAAATATTTTCATCTCATTGAACCACATTTTACTCCTTGATATTAACTATGTCTCTAGTATTTTCGAAATTATAATCACAGAAGCAGTAAAATTAAGTTTTATGAAAAAATCAGTTTTTTAACTACCACTTAGTAGTTTCACTATTCATCAAAAATTGAAGTTTTTCAGAACAATGCCAAAATTTATCCCTAGGATATAATTGATATTCTGAATTCAAAAATGATGTCTATTTTAAAAAATTCAAAACATAAAAGTTTCATTAATTAATTTTATAATTCATTCCCGCTGTCACAACAAATAGCGTGTTTTAAGAAACAATATATATCAAAAGATTGACAATTGTTTATGTCCAATTTTAAAGTGAAATTAATTCTAATGAACACCATTGGATAAAAAGGTAACAATATATTCTAATTATACTTTAAAACTACTCAAATTAATAATTTATCACTATTAATTATTTTGATTAAAAAAGTTGTTTTAAATTAAAATTTAGTAATTTTCACTATTCATCAAAATATTAAAGTTATCCGAAAAGTACCAAAATTTTACCATAGGCTAAATTCGATACTCCAAATCCAAAAATGAAGTTCATTTTGAGAGATAAAATTTCTAAAATTTTAAAAAGTAGGTATTACTATTCATAACGGCTAGTTTGATTGGTTGTGGTGTGTTAGAATCTCGAAGTTGCGTACAATGCACGCCATTGCATTATTCAAAGGAAAACGTACCATGGAAGCTTGGGGTGATACACTATTAACATAATTTGGACCCACTAGATCCAAATATGGAATCCCTTTTTCAAAATTCAAAACACAAAATTTTCAGTAATTAATTTAAAATTAATCCCGCTGTTAAGCAAACGGGTTTTAAAAGTTAAAACATTGCCAAAGATTGAATTGTCTTCACCTATGAATTCAATGTAAAATTAGTGCTAATGACATAAATTATATTAAATTTTAAAAATATATTGTATTTATACTTTAAAACCATTCAGTAATATATTTTAACCATATAAATAATTTTGATGAAAAGAGTTGTTTTCAATTAAAAATTAGCATATTTTTACTATTCATCAAAATATGAAAGTTATCAGAAAAGTATCAAAAATTTATACAATGTAAATTTTTATATCCTGATTCAAAGGAATAATTTTATTTTGTAAAATTGAACTTATAAACTTGTCGAAAATTATATTTAAAATGGGTGCACCATCAAAAGGCGGAAAACTGCATTTTTGAAAAAAATAATACTTTTATTCAAAAAAATTATTTTTTTCTCATATCATATGTAAAATGAATTCTAACGTTATATAAAATTTAAAATGTGGTTAATACTATTTATAATGGCTAGTTTATATAATATTTTAACAACATATCATTTTTTAGTGAAACTCAGTATTGCGTATAACACACGCTGTCAAAAAAGGTTTCTCTTACGTATAATGCATGCCAAGCTACTGTTGTGTATAGTGAGATATTTCTTTGATGTTGCGTATAAAAAAAATATACTTCTCAGAAAATATTAGGGTGTTACATTTCTCCATTAATGCACTAACATAATCAAATTCTCTATCAGCCTTTCTCGTTAGTTGTTCAAAACTTTCTCTAAGTTCATTCAACTGAGCTCTTCTGAAATCTTCATCTTCTTCTTGTTGTTGTTGAACCTGTGAGAAATTTATACATTCATTTTAATATGAATTTGAATACATCATGGATGTATTTTTTATATTTTTTTAAATAAATTAATTCTACCTAATATCAAAAAATAGAAAAAGTAAATGGACTATTGATTATATCCCTGGAAATGATGCTAGTTTTGATGCACTCTTGTCACTAGGCATGGAGAAAAGCAGTTATATTTTTCCTAGTGGAGTACAATGGTTGACTAGTGTGTCTCTCTTTAGGATCCTTTCAGTGTGGTTCACTTACATTATTCTATATCACCCAATCTATCAATTTTTGTTGGTTTATATTTAAATGAAAGAGATAATAATATTTTTGTGTTTTTATTAAGAAAAATATAAACTATCATGAATGGAAAACATAATTTTTTAACGAAGAAAGAACTTAATTTTGTGCTTTAGTCTTAGTTTCAATCATTGTTATTCATTATATATTTATTTCATTTTGATAATACAAATATGAAATATTAGGTTTAAATCCCTATTATTTTCAAGAATATGAATAGTTTAAGTTGTATGTCATTGGGGGTCGTCACCACATTTGGTACATTCGCCTCACCAATTCATGATACTCAAATATACCACAAACTTAAAATAAACACTAAATAAAATTAAAGAACACCTTAACATCCCCTATTTCCAAGTCTCGGTGATAACCTCTCATTTCTGAGTGTAGGAGATCACAATGATGGATGGATAAAGATAGAGATAGAGAGGAGAATTTATAATTTATAATGACTGTTAAAATAATAATAATATTAATTAATAATAATATTATTATAATTAATAAAATAGTTTTTGAGAAAGGAGAGGGAGAAAATAAAATAGTTTTAAAATAAGAATGTGATAATTATAAAAACGAAAATAATAATAATAATAATATTGTTATTATTATTAATATTAATAGTAATAATAATGATAATAATAAAAATTATTAAAATAAGATAATTGATGAAACAATTGTGGGATGGATGGAGAATAAAAAATTCATGGATTAATAATACTAAAATTTAAATAACATTTGAAAATAAGAAAAAAAAGTAAATGTAAAGTAAAAAGAAGAAATGAGAGGGAATAGAGGAGCAGCAGCATCTCCCAACTCTTGGTGGGATCCCTCCATGGCTGTGATCTCTGAGGTGATGATTTGGGAAGGATGTGAAGGCCTCACTTTATAGGAAGAATTATTCCTCTAAAACTTTTCACGTTTTGACCCACCACCGTAATAGAACCTCGTTGTCTTGTGCATCCCCTCACAAAATATCAGCTCAGTTGGCCGCATGATGTAGGAGTGATGAATTTTTTTATTGGAAGTTGCTTTTTCAGGGTGAAGGTTTTCAGGAAGCTTCCTTCAAAAGTATAACATCCAATGGAATCATTAAGGACTTCAAAAACTCCTTAAAATTAATCTTATATACGTGCTTATGCGTTCTCAATCTATTCCAGGTGGAATCACATCCATTGGAGGTGTTTAGGACGAGATGTGGTTCTGTTACCGTCATGGGGTCCACGTTTTCCGCTCGAAAAAATTTCAAATTAAATGATTTTTTAAGGCCTCTAACTGCTCAAATCAACCCCTAGTCCAGAAGATAAAGTTGAAGGAAATAAAATCTAGATTTAAAACAAATCATTTAATTTGGAATTAAATTTTTTATGAAATGACCAATATACCGCGGATATAAAAATATATCTAAATTAAATAATTAATTACTTTTCAAAATTTATATCATTTTCATTATATAATCCCTAACACCCATTATTTAAATAAAAACTTTATATACATGGGTTTTATCATTTAAAAACATTAAAAAATATTCATTATTTGATTAAAAATATGCACATAAATTCGCTATGTCCCATTATGAATAGTAAAAGTGATAAAATGTATGATGTCATTAAAGGGTAAATCAGGTTAATCTAGGTGAGTAATAATTGTCAAGGTGGCCATTTTTCATCTAAATTATGTTTTTATTAAGGTAATTTGACCAATTTACCCATTGTATCTAAATTAAATTATTTAATAGAAACCATTCTATGAAAATGATCTTTATAATATTTAAAGCGAAGAAAGTTACAAAGTGTCACCATCTTAGTTTAACATATTTCTTATGTGTTCATGTAGGGAAAAAATAAAGGTATGAATGAATCATAATATTAATTTTATGAATAATGAAATTATATTCCTTATGGTAATTTATTTATAATTTTTTGTGATTAAATAATTATTTTAAATGCTCGCACAAAACTAATGCAATATTTATTCAAATAAATAAAAATAAATAAATTATTTTAAAATATTATAAGTAATATAATTTGAGTTATTTATACTATACATTGAATTTTTTAGATAAATAAAACATAATAGTGATTCTTAAAAGGATTATATTCTAATTTTATCTTTTTCATGGTTCTATTAAAGTCAAATTAAATGAATTGTTCTAAAATCGACATTAATGATAATTTATAATAAATAATATTTTATTAAATGATTTAAAATTCATAAAAACATTATGTTCAAATATTTTAATAGAATGTGGTTGAAGAAATCTTCTATAGTCTATTTATTAATTATTTTTCAATTGATGATATTATTCTTAACCCTTATGCTTAAAATAGTTGTTACCTTAGTGAAGCTAAAAAATAATTAACAAAAGGGTTAATAAGATATAAAAGGTTTAAAATGACACCAAAACCTAAATAAATTACCTATAATGATTTTATTTAAACAATAAAATACTTTTTTTTCAAATTTATGCCCATTTGGAAGAATTTTAATTAATAATGACTTTATTATATTTTAATATTTTAGCATAGTCAAATTGTATCCTCTCACACTCTTATAAATGGGCACCCCACCTTCCTATTAAATACAAAACATTGACACATCTTTCTCAACCATTCCTTTAAAAATCCCCTTCTAAACATTTGTATCCACATTAAAAATGTTCTGGTATTCCTAAACTACTAACCCTATTATCCATAAGAGGATATATAAAATTGTTTTTCGAAGAAGATGAAATTGCCTTAACCAATAAATTTCTATTTTTTTAACTTTTTTCCATCCTATAAATATATTATATTTATAAGAAAATAATAAATTAATTATCATAAACATATTTAAATCTTATTAGGATTATTCAATCACTAATATCCACCCCATTTTTGATGAAATGGGAAGTGAAAGTTTCACTTGTGCGTATGTACGACTAATCATCTCAAGATAGAGACACGCTTCATTTTCCAAAAAACAAATATTTCATGGAAGGTAATTATTATGGTTCTAATGATTATATATGACAATTTTGAAATAATTACACTTATAGAATCATAATATGACATCTAGCTTCTTACCTTCTAATCTATTTTAAAATGATAATGTCACTCTTGCTTACATGAGGACAACTACCTCCATGAAGCGATGAAATTATTTTTTCCTTTACATTTTACATGGATGGTAATGGGGATTTATTTATTGAATATATAAGATGTGTTTTATATAAAAATAATTTTATAATGCTTAATTATCATTTACCTTTATTTTATTCAATCCGTCGAAATGTGAAAATATTGTTCATGTTCATGTACAACCTACCATCTCCATGAACATTGTAAATCATTTTTATAACTATAAATATAATTTATTACTCTATATAAATAACTAATATATTTTATATTTATATAATTATTAAAATTCTATAGATTAAGTAACCACTATCGATGTATAAGGACCAGAACTACTGAACTGAAATACTCATGATAAATGAAATATTTAACAAATAGAGACAATAATTTTAATAATTAATTATGGATAAATTTGTATTGAAATGTTATAAATGGATAATATATATTAATTATATATATTTAAATTATTCTTTTATATTATTATAATACTTATAAATTTATTATACATGGGATTTGAGTGCTGTCGAATCAAGAGGAACTCGAGGTAAGGGATTTTCATCTCATTTTTACTTCTATGAGACACATTCCATATTCACCACTAAATTATTTATTTTTTTGTATATAATACCCTATTAATATGTTTTATCATGGATCAATTTATATAATTTTTATTTAATTTTTTATATGATGTTAATTATTTCATGGGTTTATTATTTAAATGTTATCACATCACTAAGGGTTAATTTCACAATCTCATCATTATTTGGGGATGCTATGTTTAAGTCTATTTTGGGAGAATTATTTGGTATTCCTATGTTAAAAATAATATAATTTATTATCCAATTGTTATTTCGATAAATTAAAATTTTCAATGTCATTTTCCTCTCTTTATATATTCAAGATATCAAAATAATGATTTTAAGTAAAATTAACTTTGTTTTTTTGCACTAGATCGTGAATATTTGTGTTTCTTTTCCATATTTTCATTTAAATATTTTAAATAAAGTTTTTACTTAGAAAAATATTTATTGAAGAAATTGTTACCTATTTTTGAATTTTTCAAAAGTTTTTAAATTTAATCATCTTGTTTATTTATAAAATGAGGTTCTTTTCTCTTTTTATCATAAATGTGGAAGGTAACTTTATTTAAACATTTAGGAAATGAAAAACAATTCACGCCATCATGACCAATAAATGATATAAATATTCCTTTATAATATTAAATGGATATTTTAAATGGAAATATGTTCCTTAACATATATTTTTTATTTTAAATAATTCATTTCAAAGTGAAAAGGTTATTATCTTCAAGACATGTTCTATTTGATCTTTGAAGATATTTTCCATCCAAGATTACAACCTTTGATGTTACTCAAGTTATACTGGGGATATTATCCAATCATACCATACTCATTATTTCAATGGAAGTTTTATTATTATGATGAAAATATTTTTTTGAAACCTATACCATTTCACTTTGTTATGCGATCAAGAATTAATGAAATGTTTATGAAACCCGTTGTTTTTTCATGGTTTATGCTACAATTAAATGTTTTAAAAAACTATTTCCCTTTCATCAGTTATGATATGATGAATTTTATATTATACTATGGAACAAATATGTTCAATTTTCATTATGTGATGGATGGAACTCGAATTATATATCTTTTTAATTCTTAGGGAAGATATTGATATATCATGAGATAAACATTACTAGAATTAGGGGTGGACCCATTTTGCAAGAGACTCTATTACCTATGATATTCTTGGGGATTGAAACATTACTTCTATGATGGTTTAGGGATTAAAACCAATCCAATATTATAGTCTTCTATGTGATACATGACTATTAATAAAATCATTTTCTATGCTTATGTGTATGCCAAAAACATTGAAGATGATGACCTTCTTGGACAGAGCTATCATTTCAGCCTCTAGGGTTTTCCCTCTTTCTGCCTTCTTCTTTGTATTCTCCAGTGCCTTTATTCATCCTTTAATCTACCCTCTTGTGATTTTTAGGTCCTCTTACTATATCGATTCCCTTAATCTCCATATAAGTACTTGTTTCTTTACCTCTTTGTTTCTCTATCACGACAGTTCTTGTAGATGCCTGGTTTCACTAGTTCGATATTTGCAGGATGTTACCCACTATTTCATGACCCTTGAATACTGATAAAACCACTATTATAACCTGAATTTTTGTGACAAACGCCCATACTATATTTCAAAAATAATCTCTATGGGTTTGGGTTTTTTTGTTGCTTTTCTAGACACCTTTTCCTCACCATATCTTTCAACATCATCTTACCTTGCTACCCATGATGTTGTGATATACCAACTCACGGTTTTGTATAAATGTATTTTTGGTGTATGGGGGTGGTTTTGGGGGATTCATTCTTTGTAAGGGGTTATTTACAACTAGTTTCATCATTCAATTCGGTTGCTGGTTGAATCAAATGACCTGGTAGTTCATTGGTGTTTCGTACTCTTCAATGTTTTATTCTGGTTTTTTGACCTTCTCGATGGTTATTCAATAATCCTCACTTGTTACAAATTTTACAGACCGATAGACTGTATTTTATTGTTTATAGTTCTGAATAAAGTGGTTCACAGTACTGTCAACGGTCACCAATGCCAGTTTAGGTCCACCCTCTCCAAACTTTTCTCTTACTTATCGTTCCTTCATACCAATCCCGGTTAGCCCGATGTGTTTGTTCTTAGTGATCCTTTTGGATGGTTTTGTTTGATATGTGGTGGTATTTTCCTAAGGGGTGACTTAAAATATGATGTTCTTATTGGTCTCGGTTAAGTGAATCTGTTTTTTACTCATGATGTCTCAATCAGTTCAGGTTTTTGTTTTCAATGCTTACTTTTGGTTATCCTTGAGGGAAGGGGTGTTCTATTACTAGTTTGTTTTCTCTCAACGGTGATGATGATTTATAGCGATCACATTTTCAGTCTGTTCATGACTCTGTATAGTGATTCCATCTATTTTTCATTGGGTTTCATCGATGTTGGGGTATGGATGATGACTGTGGTGATTAGTGTATAGGTTATTCATCATGAGGGTCTCATAGGCTATGATGATGTTGACATGTGATTGTTTTGAAAATTTTTTGAAATAGAATTTGTGTGTTGTGAAATATGATTTTTAGTTCCTTTTTATTTTAGTATGATGTTAGTGTTTCTGGTATGGTGGAATTTTTTGGGTTCCCACTCAACCAAAAAATGGTTTTATTTTAAAAATGAAAAAATATATTTGGAGTTGATTGTATTCCACAAAATTTTATTTTATACCTATATTATTCTCTCATGGCTAATTTTCATTTATTTATTTATGATTCTTGTATTATGAAACCCATTTATTATTCCATGATTCTGGATCATGATTCATGATTATGATCTATGATATGTAGGTTATGTTTTTCAAATGTTATGTTCATGATCCCATACCCTTACACTCATTTTATTTTTAAGTAATCATTGATATCTCCATTATTCACCCTACTAAGCATCTAAGATCACCATTTTTTTGTGTTTCCTATCCCCATGTTATGAAAAAGTTATTTACTTATATTATCCATAATAGGGTTACTAGATATGATGGAATTTTGGGTGATGATAAATAATTTTATGAAGAAATTGTTTCTGTATTTAAGTTGTTATGTAAGAGTTTTACCTAATTCTCTAAAACTGTAAACCTAAAAGCACCATCAATATGTAAGTGAAAAAATAATTATTTTTGATGTTATATGTTTCATAGGATTAAAATTGTGTCATGTTTATCAGTATAGAATATATAAATGTAAATATTTTTTTAGCATTGAATTAGTGATTATCAGTTTTGGTTTAGTATAATTAGTATCAGAGAAAAGGATTAATTAACTTTTGAGCTTATGATATTTTTATATGAGGTACAGTTAAATTTTATAGAAACTATTGGTGGTTTTATGTTATGGTTCATCCTGTGTATAATGTAAAATAAACCCCATTAGAGATTTTAATTGATGATATTTTAAGGAAATTGAAGGCATTTTTGGAGAAATTTTACTTAGTTGAGGTATATGTGACCCTTTGGATTGACAGGAAGGATTTTTTAGAAGAATGTTACTAAATTTTTGGAGATATAAGAAGGAAAGTATGATATAACCTTTTAGGTTAAAAATTATTTAATTTTGATGTTATTTATGTTATTTTATCACATGAAGGATAAATTATTATAGTATTTCTATGTGTATTGAATTAATAAGGACCATTTTCTTCTTAATATAAAATAATTCATTTCATGTTATAATAAAGTTATTTTATATAGATTAAATTTAATTTATCAATATAAAAGTAAATGGATATCACACATCCATCTTATAACTTCCAAATGATCTAATCATAATTATCATAGAGAAATGTAGATTAAATTATTTCGAAGTCTTATTTAAAATCCAAATCACATGAAAGAAACTATTTTATATTTCTAAAAACATTTCATTTCCCCAAAATTTCAAGAGATTATGAATCCTATTTTATTGGATTTTAAAATATAAACTCATCCATCTCATTCGTAAATAGAAATAACCCCATGGAAATTATGTTTTATTTTTAAGAGAAAATGGAATTTTTTTCTGGATGATAAAGGGGAATATAAACAACATAAATGAATACCCTAATTTTGGGATTTCAGGTATAAATTATTTTCTTATGTTCAAGGTTTTAAATTATATTTTTCTGAATTTTATCAATCATAAGGTAATAATTCATATAATTGAGTATAGGAATGCAATATTAAGGAATACAATGATGAATCATTGTTAAAGGTTCTATAAGGAATTTGAAGAAGGTAGTTTATATGTATTGGGTTTTTATAATTTTCGTGTATTGGTATTTTATCAATGATATTATGATATATTGAAAATATTATGATAATCATGAAACCACATAGGTGAATTTTATCATAGGTTTTGTATTTAAAATTGAGAACATATGTAAGATATTATTGATACCTTTTAAATGTGGCATAATAAAAAGGTGATAATTTTTTGGAGGCATTTATTGAGTCTTGATAGATGTTTAGGCAATATGAAACCTTTGAGATTAATTTTTTTTGATTAAATGTTATTTTAGGAATTCTTCCATTACTATTTGTGGTCCTATGTTTAAAGGCATTGAGAACATTTAGGTTTTATGTTATCTTTGATATTGTGGTAACATTGGTTTGTTACAATTTGGTAACATCTGTTTTATCATATTAATAATCATGAGATTGAAAATTGATTTTCTGATTAAGTTATTAATGTTATTTCTGATAAATATCACTACAATTTTAGTGAAAATTATATTATATTATGGGATTTTGTTTGAGGAATCATGGTAAAATCATCTTTTGGAAGTATATAATATTTTAATGCAGATTTATGGTGATTCATGTCATTAATTGAAATGATTAGAATGCAATAGATATTTTATTAATTAGGAATATAAATTTTCAGTATGAGACATTATAAGTGATTGATATTATTTAGAGATGAATGTCAAATTTATATTGAATAAATACACGATGAAATCATTCTAATAATTTGGTTTTAATATCATTTTGGAATATTTTTATGGTTAGTTTTTTAGAAAATGATCTAAGTGGAACATTGGGTGTGGTTTTCAAATATCTAATGGTTAATGTTGTATGTCATCATATGGAGGCCTATTCATTTTGGTAATTATCTTACCTTGAGCTAACAATTATGGGTTTATTTTAATTTCTAATGAAATGAGGAATAAATTGTGATCCTTTTGAGTAATTATGTGATTCATTATCTGTTTATTGTTACTATTTATGCATAAAAATTTCATCGTGAATACTAATTGTTTAGAGAAACATATTATATTATAGTAGAAATTGATTAAATTATGGAATTATACAAAAAAAATATATTTTCTTATGTACTTTTCAAAGATGTTAAAGGAATTCCTTAAATCTAGGAAAAATGATCTTTAAATAACAATGTTATTGAATATCCTATATTTTTAATGAATCATTGGACTTTTTCACACCTCTTTGTTTTATATGTTTTTGGTCATTAACCTTCTTATGATCATTCAATTTCCTGTTATCAATGATCTCTGTCATTATACATCATTACTTAGGCTTTAATATTTTCTTCCATTTTAATATTATCACTTCATAGAAATTTTCTCCTATTTCGAATTCTAGTTGTGTTATTCCAGATGACCTTATTTATTTTCTTTCACAATAACTAAGAAGAAGTTTTATTAACCCTTTTTATGATATGGTATTTAAAGAGTGGTATTTTAAAATATAAAACATTTGATTGTGAATAGATTTTTCTAATTTGAAGGAAATATTTTACTAAATGTGTTAAAATATAACCCCTTGAGATTAAAAAAAACTACATTCAATATCATATAGGACATGAAAAAATGAGCCTAAAAGAACCATGAAATATTATTATTTAAGTAAGATCATTATAACCTAGATATTAAATTGGTTGGTATGAATATGATAAAATAATTTATTATATATATATATATATACTATTCAAAATGAATTTATTGATAAATTCATAGGAAATAAACACCCAATTTTTAATAATGATATTTTTTTCTTCTAAAAATTTGTTTTCCTCATTAATGTTTTTATTTATTTTTTTGAGAAAATATTATTATTATCTTTTAAAAGTTCTTGAAATTTTATTTGATAAAACGAACATAATTTTTCAAATAATCATATCAAAATTAACATAGGGTGAAATTTTTGGATTCTTCTAAAATGATTGATTTTTTAGTGAATAGTGAAACTCAATTATTTTTTGAATACTGTCATTTATTTTAATTAAATAATGTAATTAAAAAGTAAAATTATATTTTATATTTTTTATTATTGTGAAATATTAATTTTTTATAATATTTTAATTAAATTGATTTTATTTAACAGTTTTTATGATTTTTGTATGAGTTTATTTTTATTCTTGAAGACATAGATTTATGGAAAATATTTTCAAGTGAATTAATTTTATCCATTATAATTAAGTAAAAAATAACCTATAATAAGGAAGTATTTAAATAAAATGCATATATTTCCTATCTATTTATAGGAATTTTAATTCACATAATAGTTATTTCTAGTCATAGAGTTAATATAAGATTATTTATTGCTTGAAAAATGATTTTTTCTAAAGAACCTCTTTTCATCATGTTTTTGGGTATCATTTTGAATTAAAATATAACACATATCAGAATGGAATTTATGAAACTTATTCCATATTTGGAATCAAGAGGTTCATATTTTTCAAATAGATCCCTTTTATTTTTAGGCATTATTAATTGTAATCATTATTAAATTTATCACCTGGGTAAAGGGTAAATCAGGTTAATCTATGAAAAAAAATCTTCTAGACTACCAGTTTTAAACTAAATTCCTATTGGATGAAGGTAATTTTTTTATCTATCACATTATTAATGAAATTTAATTCTTTAGGATTAACTATTCCATAAATATTTTCTATTTAAAATTTAAAACAATGAATATTAACAAGGATTACTATCATATTTTTAAAAATAACTTTTTTGTTCACAAAGGGATAAAGAAATATTTGAATGAATATTAATAGTAATTTTATGAATAATGAAATTATCTTAGTGATGATAATTTATTCATAATAATTAGTGATTATGTAATTTCTTTAAATTCATGCACAATGCTAATTCAATATTTATTCATTTAATAAAAAATTAGAATAAATTATTTTCAAAATAATAAAAATATTATAATTTTAGTGAGATATAGTTTACCATGAATTTTTAGTTAAATATAAAGTTATAATGATTTATAAAAGGATTATATTATAATTTTATCTTTTTATTGATGTCATTAAATTCAAATTAAATAAATAGTTCCAAATTAGATATTAATGATATCTTACAATAAATAATATTTAATTATTTTAAATGTAAAAAAAAATTATAATTAGCCACATAGATGTAATATGGTTAAACAAATCCTAAATAGTCCATTTATTTGTCACATTTCCATTTATGATAACATTATTAAACATTTGTGGTTAAATGTGGTTAAGGTCAACAATAACTAACAAGAGGGTAAATAAAAAGATAAAGTTTATAATGAAACCAATACCAGTCTGAATTTCATTTGATGATGTTATTTATACCCTAGAAACTTTTTCATTGATTTTATGTCCATTTATTATAATTTTTCTTGAGAATGTATTTATTATATTTCAATATTCTAAGAAATTTCAAGTGTATCCTCTCCCACAATAATTAAATAAAACCCCCCTTTCTTTTCCTTACAACACATTGATCCATGTAGATCAACCATACCAAACCAAAATTACTTCTCAAAATCATTATAAAACTTATAGAGGTGATTTTCCCCCAAAACCAAACCTATTATCCTTAAGAGGAGTTCACAAAGAGTAATTTCAAATAAGTGGAAATCGTATTAACCGACCACTTTATTTTTTTTCTTCAAATTTATTTGTCTGAATATATTATTTTTATCATAAAAAAACATAGTTATAAATAAAACAAATTATTATTATGAAATCACCATTATACACTCTCTTTCGCATCAATTGGAATGTAAAAGTAACGTGTGTGCGTACGTACGACTTATCCTCTAGCAGTACACTTTATTTCCACTAACATATTAAATGGGTGGTTATTATGTTGGGTTTAGTATTTTTATATGACATTTATAACAGAATTATACTTCTAGGATAGTAATATCACATCTACATTCTTACCAAGATATCCATTAGAAAACGATAATATCGATCGTGCGTATGTGTGGACTACCACCTCGATGAAGCGATGAGATTAATTTTCCATTTTTGATTTACATGAATGGTAATAATGAAAGATTTAATGAACATATATGTTAAATATTATATAAAAACTATTCTTGAAATTTTATTTATTATTTAACTTTATTTCAATCTATCCGTTGAAAAGTGAAAACAACGTTCATGTGTACACATGTCCAACTGTCTCCGTTAACAATTTAATTATTTCACGATCTATAACTATTATGGATGAATATAAATAAATAAATAAATATATAATTGAAATATATTATATTTATATTATTATTATTATTCTAGATATTTTTTAACTAATATATAACTACAAGTACCAGACCTACTAAACTGAAATACTCAAGATAAATGAAACACTTAACACCCAGAAATATAATTTTTAATAAGGAATTATAGATAACGGGTTTTAACATGTTATAAATGGATCATATATTATATTATAATTAATTTATTTATTATTTTACAGAATAATATAAAATTTAAATTTATTATATAAGATGTTAGAGTGCTTTAAAATCAAGTGAAACTTGAGGTAATGGATTTTCATCTCACTTTTACTTCTATGACACACATGACGTATTCAGAACCAAGTTATTTTATGTGGTGTATATTCTAAAATTTTAATATTTTATTTCATTAATGAATTTATATTCACGGTTTTTATAGTTTCATTTCATGTTACTTATTTCATTGGGGTTTTGACTCAAATATTACTATATCAGTAAGGGTTTATTTCATAATCTCATCATTATTAAGGATTGTTATGTTTAAGTATCTATTGGGAGAATTATATTAGAATTATCTCTTAAAAATTATATATTTTATTCTCCTATGGATATTTATAAAATTAAATGTTTTTATTTCAGTTTCCTATCTTTATGTACTCAATATACCAGAATAAGTTTTTTAAGGAAAACCAACTTTATTTCTCTACTCCATCGGGAATATTTTAATTCCATTTTAATTTTTTAATTAAAGTATTTAAAAAATGTTTTTAATTTTATCCAATGATTTATTAAAGTAAATTTTATCAATTTTTTAATTTTTTTTCGATTAATCCTATTGTCACATTCTGAAAAACATACTAGTGACTTTTTTTATAATATTGTGGATGGAATTTTTGTTTTAACATCTACGACAATAACTGAATTTATTATCATCATGTCCACTTAATGATTTAAATATTACTTTAAAAGTAACTGTCGTTATTTTCAAAGAAAAAAATCATTAATATTTGGAATTTTTTGTTTTTAAATTAGTGATTCGAAAGTTAAAAGGTTATATTCCTCATGAAATGTTGCAAGTGATCTTTAAATACATTTTACATCTAATATTCCATCCTTTATTGTTATATAAGTTTTTATAAGGATATGATCTATTGATACCATGCTTATTATTTCTCTAGATTTTTTATGATTATGATGACAAGCTGTTTATTAAACCCATACATTTTCCACAGGTTATGATATGATGAATTAATGAAATGTTTATCAAACCTATTTATTTTACATGGATTATGATATGATGAAATTTTTATGACACCTATTTCCTTTTAATATGATATTATCTGAATAAATTTATATGATATTATGTTACAAATATGTGTGGTTTTCATTATGTGATTGGTGGGACAAAAATTACGTATCCATCCAATAAATTGGGTAAAGTTGGATATATCATGAGACAAATAGGACTAGACTTATGTGTGAACCCAGTTTAGAAAGTGAATATTTCCACTATGATAGTCATGGGGGTAAATCATGACTAGTAAGATAGGTTGGGAGGTGAACCCAATAAACTATGATAGTCTTTCAAGTGATCCTTGAAAACTAAGGATATGATTGTCTATGATTAAGCGTATGTCAAAATATTATGACATATTCTAATGTTAGGATCTCATACCTAATTTTATTTTATTCCTTGTGATCTATGTATTATAGAATACAATGATTTATGTCATATTGATGATTATGATATATGATATACAATGTATAGTTTTAAATGTTTTGATCATGATCTCATACCCACATGCATATGTTAATTTTTTGTGATCATTGATATCTACCTTTCTTACCCTACTAATAATTTAAGCTCACACTTTTTTATGTTTCCTTCCCCCATGTTATGAAGAAAGGTTTTAAGTATGTTATTTCTATGAAGGTCACTATATGTGAAGAACCTTTGGGGGATGATGTATAATTTTATGAACCATTTTTTTATGGATTAAATTTTTTAATTAATATTTTTTATAATTATACAAAACTCTAAACCTAAAAGGTCCATCAATAGGTAAGTGAACCAATAAATCAGTTTGATTTTATATTTTTTGAATGATTAAAATTGGGTCATTTTTATCGGTATAAATGCAGGAAATGTAAAGAATATGTTTTTAGAAATAGATCTAGGAGTTTGGGTTCTTGGTTCTTACACTAATGATCAAGTCAATTTATTTATATTATTTTTTATGTTCATTGTTTTTAATTTGTTTTTGTGGATACATGATTATATGATGATTAAATTCAATAAAATAAATTGAGTAAGATTACAAGAATGAAATATAATGTAAAAGAAATGGATTATGTATTAAATATTTTATCAAAGACATGGTTATTTAATTAAATAAAATATACATAACATTAAAAATACATGTAAAGGATATAAATCATATATAAAAAACCATCAAGGTAATATTAATTCATAATGACTTCCATTATATAAGTTAAGATAAACCTACAGACAATGTTTTTTTCATGAAATAATCATAGGATCATTTAATTATTAGGGATCTTAAAAAATATGATGGGTTAAAATAACAAATATTTTATTTGATTTATCAAATATGGCCTACTCAATAAAAATTTTGAGTCAAGTGTTGAAGAAATTAATTTTAATATTTTAGGATTATAGAGTCCACTCAATGGATGATGGATCTGAGATCCAATAGTTTGAAAGAGTTCCTAATTAAATACCTTCCTATTATTTTAATCGATATATTTCCAGTTATGAGAAGGGAAATATGGATCCATTCCACTATGATGTACTTTTAACAAGACACTCCCTGTCAAATAGTGAGGGCTTTAGGGACATGCTAAAATAGTGAGAGACTAATAAGATATTAAGATAATATAATTTATTACAGCTCAAATATTTTTAAAATAAATATAATATATTAAAATATACATTTTATAATCTTGTAAAAATATTTCAATGTCATCATCCATTTTATAACTGTTATCTATATTAGAGAAAAACGACCTCCTTATCAATAATTTTAACAACCCAAACTTTAATTAATGAAAATTCATCTTGATCAGATTAAATGTCTCATTATGTAAAATTTTTATATAAATGTGAACTTATTTGGTTTTATGTTTTTTAATTTTAAAATACCATTAAGAATTATGACTGTTTCTAATATAGTCGTTGAACAGTGATCACATAATTAGTATAAATATAGGGCTTTAACAAATCCAACTTACTCAGAGAATGAAAGTGATGGCCTCATCTAGTAGACTGGACCCGTATGAAGCCTTTTTTTTTGGAGCACAGAAAGGAGATGGAGTCATTGGGCTTTGCTCATGACCAAGCCCAATCCGAGATTGAATACGTTAAGCTTGAGCGGAACCGCCTACGAGAGAAGTGGAAGTTGATAGAGATTACCACCCGAGCAATGTTATCTGAGCAACCCCAAGAGTCGGTCACCATCACACACCTTACCCTTTGGTATTATGCTGGTGTTATAAGGGGTTATGTAATAAGAAATTATCACTATTAATATGTTTATTATTTTTCTATATAATAATGAATATACATTAATTTTATTATTGTTACTTTGTAAATAATTTTTAAAGTAAAAATAGTATTTGTAGTTAATAATCAACTAAGAAATATATTTTTCTAAATTAATGGATTTTTGAATTAAATAATATTTTAATAAAATATTATTATTATTAAATTAACTTTTTATTAAAAATAATTTATCATATAATTTTATGAATGCAATTGTAATTTTTATTAAGGTTTGAAAGTTGTTTTTGTCAAAACCAATGAATTTTGAAAAATGTATGTTTTTGTTTTAAAAGTAAAACATTCAAATATTTAGAAAATTATTTAGATAAAATGAATATTATTTTTGGAATCAGGACGTCAAAATTATCCAATGGTGAATTTTTCATAATTTTCGGATACCGTTGAATTTTTGGGTAAAAATTAAATACCGTTTAAATATATAATGTGTTTTATGACATCATAATGACCCAATAGTGATGTAATAAAATACTATAAATGATATGGTCAGCCAATATATGTTTTAACATTAAAATAATTGGATTTTAGATTTGTTTGATTTATTTTATAAATCTTTAGTGGACTCTTAAAGACTTATAAATCATTCTCCCTTTTTAAATGAATTTCCTTGAGAGTGTGACTCATCTTCACATAAGCCACCCTATTATTTTAAGAATTTCGGTCATTGGACTTATAAAATATTTTTTTACACTTCCCTTCGGAAAAAAACATGGGAAAAATTGTGGTCTAGTTTTTGGTTTTGATTAGTTTAATATGAGGTGTCTGAAACCTAAATAATAAAGAATTACTTCTCCTTTCCTATATAAACCCACCGAAGCTCCCACTTCCTCTTCACTAAAAGCCTTTGGATTTCTTCCAAACTCTGAACTCCTCTATCTATAATCCTTCCATGGTTCCCTAATCTCCAATAATACTCTCTCAAGCCTCTCCCAATCCTTTGGGATCACACTTAAATGTAAGGGATTTCTTCCTTTTCATTTTTGTCACAATTTCATTATGTTGTTATCCAATTTTACATTCAATTACAAATGTTGGGGGTATGATTTCACACCTCCCCAATACTTCTCTATTTATGTTTGAATTATGGGATACCCCTTTTTCTCTCATTAATTTCTTCTATGTACACTCCTTATTATGCCAAAATTCCGTAAGGAATTTCTCTCTTCTCATTTACATTCAAGCTATTCTTTTGATTTATGAATCTAAATTCCATTACATATATTGGTAAATGTATATATATAACCCCCTTACTATAAATTTCATCTATATATGATGAGACACCCCTTTATCTCTCATCAACCATTTTTTATGAATTCTTACGTCACGTCATTACGCTACCGAAATTGCACTTAATTTCCAAGAAAATGTCATTGTGAAGTCAATACCATGACCATTTATATATAAATGGTATTCACCTTTACGAACATTTAATTATTGATTATAAAGATTCATTTATGTATTCCACACCCCTTTATTGTGAAATAAATGATGGTGATTGATTTCATGTTGTATGATCCACGTGGCACACTTATGCATGAAATGAAATGTTTAAGAAGGGTGCACCCTGATAGTGCTCTAATGCATTGGGTAAAGTATAGTATCATGATAATTCATGTGCAATGGGTGTTGAATCCTGATAACTCAAGTGAAATGAGGGTTTACTCGTGTTTCATGTGCAATGAGGGTTTACTCATGCACCATGTGCAATGAGACTTGGATCATACTAATTCCATGTTAAGTGTTGTTGCCACATTTCCAAGTTATGTTAATCAGGTTATATCATGTCGTTATGTTTATGTTTCTCTTGTGCTCCATTGTTATGAAAATTGTTTAACATGTACTGTATTCCTCATGTTATTCCATGTTTATTCCCTTACTGGGCTTTATAGCTCACCCTTTTCTTATGCATGTCCTCAGGATATCCTATGCAAGGCAAAGTATGAGGGAATATAGTGGTCATGTAAAGGATGTTTTCAATAAAGATGTTATGTTTCATGATTTAAGTTGTTATGTAATGGTCCTAATCCCCAAATACACTAGACATCTTTATCTTCTATGTTTTATTTCACGATTTAAGTTGTTATTACATGTTTATTCTCTATGTTTTGGTGAGTATTGAGTAAGTGGTTTATGAAGAAAATACATCCTTGTCTGGATATGAGAAGGTAGAGGCGGCTCTGGCACATATGTACCTAGGGGTGAAAACCCCGACAAGGAGTTTCGGGCTTGACCCATGGTATCCTGGTACTCAACAATGGGACTTGCTTCTCTATTGGGTAGGACACTCCTGAGGGACATGCTTTGGTAAATTCACAAGCTTAGTATGAACACTTATTAATGGAATTAAAAAAATGCCCCTAAGAATATATGATAGAAAGTATATCATGGATAACATAGATTAAAGACTATAGATTCATAAGTTAAGGAAATAAAATTTATTTATAAGTCATCAGCTTTTGCCTTTGTATTAACATTTATGTGTTACCCCTAACTCTCCTTTTATTACAGTCAATGGCTGATAATAGAAGGACTTGGGCTAACAACCGATGTGAAGATCAATGTGATGACTGTACTGATGAGATGCCCAATCCGATGGGATCGGGAATCGCGAACATTGTCACACTTCTCTCTCAGTTAACTCATGATTTTAATAGAAACATGGGTCAAGAGGAATGTTCAACCCCCCCCCCCCCAAGAAAGAAAATGTTGCTATTGAGAGCATCATGAGATAAATCCCTCCCACTTTTAATGGATCATCTGATCCCTCAATCGCTGAAAAATGGATAAACTTCATTTAAAAGAACTTCTCCATCATTCAATGTTCTGAATAAGAGAAGGTTCTCTTAGATTCTTATCATATGGAGGTTGAAGCTGATCAATGGTGGACGTTGATAAAAAAAATACGAAGCCTGAGGAGGAGATCAAGGCGTTGGAATGGAAGGATTTATAAAAGATGTTTTTTTATAAATATTTTCTATGCACCCTCTAACTTAAGATAGAAATGAACTTCCTTTTCCTCAAGCAAGAATATTAAAAATCTACCGTAGAGTATGATACAAACTTCAAAAGGCTTTCATGATACACTTCTGGCTTTGTCGTTACCCCCGAATTCAAGGTTGACCGCTTCTTTGGTGGGTTGAAACCTAACCTGCGGAAATCACTGGCGATCCGTGACTTCGACAGCTCTGTGGAAATTGTCTAATGTGCCCTCAAGGCCTAAACACTACTAGAAATATGGACTTTTGATCCCCTTAACCTATATCGACCTCCATTGGTGGTCGCTATGTTTCCTTAAAAAAAGAGGCATTTGCGCCCCCTCCTCTCGCGAAGCACCCCCCCCCCCCCGTCGCCCGCGCCCTCCCCGTCGTCGCGCGCCCTCCCCGCCGCCCCGCCCTCCCCGGCGCCCCGTCCTCCGGCGCCCCGCCCTCTGCCGACCCGCCCTCCACCGACCCACCCTCCGCAGCCCCGCCCTCCGGCCGGCCGCCCTCCGCCGGCCCCGCCCTCCGCCGGCCACCCTCCGGCCGCCCTCCACCCTCCAGCTGCCCTCCGGCCGCCCTCCCCCCTCTGACCGCCCTCCACACTCTGGCCGCCCTCCGGCTTCCCTCCACCGGCCCCTCCCTCCTCCGGCCGCCCTCCGTCCGCCCTCCGTTCTCCATCTTCGGCCGCCCTCCGCCTTGCGGCCGCCCTGCGGCCTCCCTCTACCCTCGGGCCTCCTGCCACCCGCTTTCGGCAGCCCGGATGCCCTCGAGCAGCCCTCCGTCCACCCTCTGGCCTTCGGCCTCCATCCCCTCCAGCCTCCGACCTCCGCCCTCGGCCCTCGACCCCCTCGTCCCTCCCCCCCAGCACCCCGAACACCCCCCCCCCCCCCCCGCACCCCGCCAACCCCTATCCCCTTCGTCTTTGTCCCCTCCCTCACCGCACCACCACCACCCGTCCCCTCCTTCACCATCCCCTCCCTCGCCGCACCAGCTCCAGCTCCGGCTCCCCACCGCTGCCTCTCCTCTCCCTCGTAGCACCGCCTTCAGCTCCCCTCCCTTCCAGGTTTGTAGCGCAATCAGGTATGACATGGGCTTTCACTTACATTATTATTTTATAAATGGTTCACAAACAATTAATTAGTATTTATTTTAAATATATTTGATATGAAAAATGAAAATGTAATAAGTCTTGTGTAAATGTTTGTTATAGGGATATTATTATGGATAAGAGTTGGATTGATCTTCTAAATCGAACATCTAGAGAGTATTTAAATAGAATTATGTAGTTTATTGACTTCACCAGAGGATTTGAAAGTGACTATATTAGTTTTCCATGTAGAAAATTTGCTAACGGATATCAATTCACACGAGATACTGTGAGGGAGCACCTATTATTTAATGGATTTATGAGAAATTATAAGAGTTAGACTCATCATGGAGAAGAATATGTTCGTTGTGAAAATACAGATACCGTTCAGATGGATGTTGATGCAAGGATGAATGATCCAATGCATGAAATGCTTACTGAAATGGTACGTGGGTTGGATCCTGAAGGCATTGACATCCAGAATCTTGAGACCTGTGAGATAAATCTTCACTTTGGTGTAGATCATGATTCGAGGAGGTTTTATGAAGCAATAGATGATTAAAAAACAGAATTATATCATGGATGTACATCTTTCAATAAATTGTCGTTTATCATGGAGTTGTTGCATTTGAAGACTTTGAATCATTGGTCAGACACATCATTCGACATGCTGTTGGTGTTATTGAAAAAGGTTCTTCCTGTCGATGCTAAGATTCCCGAGTCGTATTATCATGCTCATAAGATGACAGAGAACTTAGGTTTTAAATATGAGACCATAGATGCATGTGAAAACAACTGTATGTTGTTTAGAAAGGAAACTGCCCATTTGGATATTTGTACGGTTTGTGGTGCTTCCAGGTGGAAAGAGAACAGGGGAAATCAGACTCATCAAAGTCAGATTTTGATACAGGGGAAACCGATTTTTATAAAGCAAATGCGTTACTTTCCCCTTAAACCAAGGTTGAAAAGATTTTTTATGTCATCTAAAGTTTCTAATTTAATGATATGGCATGCATAAAGAGTTCATGAAAGTGATATGTTAACCCACTCGGTAGACTCTCATGCATGGAAGGATTTTGATAAGAGACATCCCAACTTTCCCAAATATGTTCGTAATTTCCGATTGATATTGGAAGTAGATGGTTTCAATCCATTCAAGTCTATGGTTGGTGCAACTCATAACACATGGCCCGTGGTGTTGGTTCCGTATAATCTTCTTCCGTGGCTTTGTATAAAGAAACAATTTATATTACTTTCCACTCTTATTGATGGACCTACAAAGTCCGTGGGATAAGATTGATGTTTACCTTCAGCCATTGATTGATGAATTGAAAGAATTTTGGGGCGATGGTGTGATGACTTATGACTGTGAAACAAATGAAATGTTCAAACTACAGGCTTCTTTATTGTGGGCAATCAATGACTTCCCAGCTTATGAAAATTTATCAGGATGATGTACGAAAGGGGAATTTGCTTGCCCTTGTTGCAACAAAAGTAAAAAATCTGTATGGCTTAAGAATTCCAAAAAATGGGCATACATGGGTCACAGACATTTTCTCCCCCCTCAGGACAGGTTTAGAAAGGACAGAGTGGCATTTGATGGTTCTAGAGAGTTCATCCCAGCACCAAAGATCATGACAGGATTCGAAATGTTATCGCAAATTGAGGAAGAAAACATCCACATGGTATATGAAATTCAGGATTTGGTGGCTCCTCCGGTACATAATATTCGAGCTACGGGTAGGCAGCACAGTCACAATTGGAAAAAGAAAAGTATTTTTTATAGTCTTCCGTATCGGAAAACTAACATGCTGAGGCATAATTTGGATGTCATGCACATTGAAAAAAATGTTTGTGATAACATATTGTGGACCATTTTAGGTGTCAGTGGGAAATCAAAGGACCATGTTAATGCACGCCATGATTTGGAAGAAATGGGTTTAAGGAAACAGTTTCATTTACAGTTAGCTGAGGGAAACAAGGAATATATGCCTGCTGCACAGTATACGATGACTACAAAGGAGAAAGAGACATTTATTTCCATTTTGAAGATGCTCAAGGTTCCTGATGGTTACTCTTCTAATATTTAAAAGTGTGTGAATCTGACGAGCAAGACATTGCAAGGGTTGAAAAGTGATGACAATCACATACTACTTCAGCAGTTGATTACAATCACAATTTTTGATTGTTTATCCCCCAATGTTGTTTAGCCATTTATTGAGATGAGTAATTTTTTTAGACAACTTTGTTTAAGAAATCAACGAATGAGTGATTTAAAAAGTTTACAGGACCGAATTGTACTTACGCTTTATCACTTTGAGAAACCATTTCCCCCCTCATTTTTCGATGTTATGGTCCACTTGACAGTGCACCTAACTGATGAAGTAATGGCTGATGGTCTAGTGAAATTCAGGTGGATGTATCCTATTGAGCGGTATTTGAGTACATTGAAACGATTTGTATACAACAGAGCTCGTCTGGAGGCATCAATAGCCAATGGTTATTTGATGGATGAGTGTACTAGTTTTTGTGCAGAATATCTTATGGATGTTGAAACAAAATTAGATAATCCCTCTCAGATTCAGGATGGTCCAGTTGGAGAAGGAACCACATATGATATGGACAACATCGAGTGGATACAAGCACATCGATATATCTTGTTCAATACTCCATCAGTTGCACCATTAATGCAGTAATTATCTTATCACTTTTATTGTTTAACTTTTACATGTTTTGTTTGCATAAGTTTATCATTTAAACATTGTGTTATCATTTGCAGAAAACACATTAATGAGATAAAAGAAGAGATGTATCGTGCGACTGAGTTGCAAATTCAACAGTCTCATTATGCATCATTTCATGATTGGTTCAAGGATTATGTACGTATAAATTGATTTTCATTATGAGAGAAGTATTATACTAATTTATTTCTTCATATATAATTATTGAATTCTATGAATTATGTAGGTTCATAAGCTGAGGGAGTTAGGGGACCCCACACTAACTGAAGAATTTATCCAACTGGATGAGGGTCCATCTATAACAGCTCGTCGTTATAAATCTATAGATGCTAATGGTTTTCGATTTTGCATTAAAGATGTTGACGAAAAACGAGCAACACAAAACAGTGGAATCGGTTGTCCATTTGTCGATTCTGGTTATTAATATGGTCAATTAATAGACATCATTGAAGTTGTATACACACACGGGTTAAAGTACATATTGTTAAAGTGTAATTGGGTTGATCCAGTGCGTGGATGTAAAGTCGATCAATATCAGTTTTCATTGGTGAATTTTAACTATATTTTATACAGAAATTAACAAGTTTATAATGAACCTTTCATTTTGACATCACAAGCGGAACAAGTATTCTTCGTTACTTTGCCTTCGAATCCAAGTTGGCAAGTTGTTGTCAAAATGTCTTGGTGAGGAGTATTTGTATTTGAACAAGATGAACCCGAGACTGTTCCTTTTGTTTCCCAACAGCTTGATCAACATACCGTAGTTCAACGTGAAGAAGATATTTATTGGGTCAGAGCGGCTGTTGAAGGAGAAACGGTCGATTTTCATGCTTAGTGAAAGGTATAATTGTTTTCCCACAATTCAGCCTAAGATATCATAAATTATCTAAACATTTTATAAATCCTTGTAAGTTTTAATCCTCACTTTTTGAAGTTTATTCAGTTATAAATATATAGGGTGATTTAACTCATGTTATATTGATGTTATTGTCGGTGTATCTTCCCATTGAGGTATTCTTCATTTGGTTCATGTGCTGCTTGAATTTTTATTAATTCAATTTGAAATTTGGCTATGCATTGATTGGTTTTGTACATAATTTGTATATCTGTTTTGTGAACTCTCTGATTTTTTAAAATTCATTCACAACTAATTATTCAATCCCTTTTTGTTTGACTAACAAATGTTCAAGTTTGATTTTTTTTTTAAAAACAATCCAATTTATCATTTGGACACTTTGGATAGTCCCCTTACTAATGTTTTCCATGACTGCAGACATGTCAGGGGAAGAGGCAGAAGATCCACATCATCCATCTGAGGCATCTACGTCTCAGGGTCGAGGTATGCTAGAATGTCATTGTCTCTATTTTTATGTAATTAATAATCATATATATATATATATATATATATATATATATATTTATAACATCTGTCAATTTGTATATAATTTTATTTTCAACAGGATCAGACCTGACTGCTTCTTCCTCTCGCAGGAGAGGCCCTGGTCGTGGCATATTATCATGGAATTCCGACATGACTTTTGATGTTTCATTTGATGAGGTATTTCATCCTGTGGGACGGAATTCCCCTGCATTTATTCATTAGTTGGGTCATATCATACGTGATCCACACCGATTTCCATTGACCACGCGTGACTGGGATTCTATCCCTCAGGACACATTAGATCATCTTTGGAGGGAGGTTCAGGTAAGAAGACCATTTTACTTTATTCCCTATGTATAAACAAAAATAACATATGTGATTTTTTTCTTTAATAGAAAAATTTAAAAGCATTCCTCGATGAGTTTCGGCCAGTGTGTATGAGAAAATGTTATAATATGTGGAAAGACTATAAAGGCAAAGTCAAGAGGGACCACTGGTTACCAAATGTGGGTGCCCCAGACATTCTGGAAAAAGTCCCGAGAGGTGTCCTCCCGGCTCAGTGGCGTGATTAAGTTGCATATTGGTCTACTGAGGGTGTTGCGGTTTGTATATTTATTTTGGTATATATATTTTCAAGAATGTGTGATTTGTTTGATATTTGAATGAATTGAATGTAGGAGGTGTCTACACGCCATTCTGAGAATCGAGCGTTGTAGGGACCACCTCACAGGCTCGGGACTTGTCACGTGTCTCAGATCCGACATGAGGTATTTATTATTCATTTTTTAATTTTTTTTAATTAATACGGTTTTGTTTTTATATTCTATTCATATATAGTTGCGGGAGCAAGGTGCACCAACTGATAAAATGTCGGTGTGGATGAGGAATCGTGATCGAAATGATCCAGAGGCTGCAGCATTGATAGTAAGTGCTTGTACTCATTACCAATACTTACATAAAATATTTATATTAATATATGTATATATATTTAAATATTTCACAGGCTCAATTTGAAGTTGAATTAGAACATTTTCCAGAGGACCAGTGACAGCTTCCCATGTGAAGGGATGAGATCTTTCATCGCATCATTGGTCGGGATGGGCATGGATATAGTTTGACCTATGGAACATGGATTCCTCATTCTGTAGTGTCACGCGCTGCGGTTGTCGGTCCTGTTGTTGCTCTGATGACACAGCAGTTGTCAGATTTTGAGGTACGGTTGCGGGCTTCCGAGGAGGGAAATGCGCAATTGGCTGCTGAGGTTAGAGCACTGCGGGAATATGTGCTTCCAGGTGATAGTGCAGGGGATCACACGACGCGGTTTATACTGTATTTATTTATTTAATTTAAATTATTTTTGTTATGAAAATATTCATAATGTTTATTTGTTGTAGGCCCCTGGCCCACCGGATGGAGGTCAGTGATGAACACGCATAACGCATCATATTCACGAGGTGTGTTTCTGCTTTTAATAGTAGGGTTGTTATTGATATTTATGTTGGTTTTCTAGTGAGTTTTTTTTGTGATTTGGGGGTATCATGTGTGTTTTGGCCTCATTCAATGTTTGTGTGCACGAATTGAGAAGTAACCATGAAACTGATTATTGACAGCCTTCCCCGCACTCCGGACAGCCCTCCCCGCACCCCGGATAGCCTTCCCTGCACTCCGGACAGCCCTTCCCGCACCCCGGACAGCCCTCCTGCACCCCAGACAGGCCCCCCACACTCCGTACAGTCCTCCCCCCACCCCGGACAACCCCCCGGACAACCCCCCGCACCCCGGACATCCCTCCCCGCACTCTGGACAACCCTCCCCGCACCCCGGACAGCCCTCCCACACCCCAGACAGCCCTCCCCGCACTCCGGATAGCCCTCCCCGCACCCCGGAGAGGCCTCTCGCACCCCGGACAGGCCCCCCACACCCCGAATAGGCCCCCCGCACCCCGAACAGCCCTCCCCGCACTCCGGACAGCCCTCCCCTGACCCCGGACATGCCCCCCCACCCCGGATTGCCCCCCGCACCCCGGACAGCCCTCCCCGCACCCCGGACAGCCCTCCCCTCACCCCGGATAGCCCCCTGCTCCTCGGACAGCCCTCCCCGCACCCCCGGACAGCCCTCCCGCACCCCGGACAGGCCCCCCGCACTCCGTACAGTCCTCCCCACACCCCGGACACCCCCCCCCCCTCGAACAGCCCCCCGCACCCCGGACAGCCCTCCATGCACTCCGGACAGCCCTCCCCGCACCTCGAAGAGTCCTCCCGCACCCCGGACAGCCTTCCCCGCACTCCGAACAGCCCTCCCCACACCCCAGACAGCCCTCCCTCACCCCTGACAGCCCTCCCCGGGAACGCCGTTCTGGTGTCATAAACGGCCAAAACGGGCGTCTAACGGTCAAACTCAAAGCGGACGACATCAGATTGACCTGAAATCATAGGACAACAATATAATTATTATTCTCGACGTGTACGCACAGACGACACGTCAATCAGACGTGCGGTCTGCGCGGTAGGACTCATTATGCGTTCTTTAAGTGTTGCGCGCGCTTGATAAACGCGCATGGGGGGTCCAAATGGGCCGAACGAAGTCTGAATGGCCTGAAATCAGGCGACATCAAAGGGTGAATGAATTTTGATGTGGTCGAGCAGACGACACGTCAATTGGACGTGCAGTGTGCTCGCGGTGACCAGGAACGCCGTTCTGGTGTCATAAACGGCCAAACGGGCATCTAACAGTCAAACTTATAGCGGACGACATCGGATTGACCTGAAATCACAGGAAAAAAATTTAATTATTATTCGCGACGTGTATACGTAGACGACACGTCAATCGGACGTGCGGTCTGCGCGGTAGGGCACATTATGCGTTCTTTAAGTGTTGCGCGCGCTTGATAAACGCACGCGTGGGGGGTACAAATGGGCCGAACAAAGTCCGAATGTCCTGAAATCAGACGAAATCAAAGGGTGGGTGAATTTTGATGTGTTCGAGCAGACGACACATCAATCGGACGTGCTGTGTGCCCGTGGTGACTGGGAACGCCGTTCTGGTGTCATAAACGGCCAAAACGGGCGTCTAACGGTCAAAGTCATAGCGGACGACATCGGATTGACCTGAAATCACAGGAAAACAATCTAATTATTATTCGTGACATGTACGCATAGACGGCACGTCAATCGGACATGCGTTCTGCGCGGTAGGTGATCGTACCACGATTCACTGTTTTATTCCACCTTTACACCGCAGTTTTAAACTAGTTTTGTAATGAATATTCCAAATATAATAATAAATTTCACTTCATGTTTTAATAAATCAATTAATGTTAATAAATATTATAATGGGCAATGTTACTATTTTTTATTGTTTCAATGTAGGTGGAGGTGATTTGGATGGCCTTTGATGAAGTGGAAGAAAAATGGGCCAAAATTGCATGGATCCATGGACATCAGTCCACTGTTTTTCATAGTACACAACATCCGTGCATCCAAATGGGCTGAAATTTTGTGGTCCTGTCGAAAATTTAATAGGCTACAGTTCCTATTAAGGAACCCAATGCTGATTCGGCTTCTATGGGGCCCATCCGAACTGATCGGTCCAAGACACCGAATTTGGACCAAGTCAAATGCGGTGTTCGTATTTTATCAATATCTTGAGATGCAGTTGTCCAAACGGTGCCAAACGTTCGGTGGAGACAGTCAAGAGGTAGGTCTAGAACTTTTCTATTTTCTCCAAAGCGAGATAAGACTGTCTGAAGGCCGAAACGCGTCGTGCAAGTGGATTGATGAAATTTGTGTGCCCAAAACCACCTCCCACATTTCCTATAAAAGGGCACCTTGGGCTCCTCATTTAGAAGTTCGGCCAAGAGGCAAGGTGCTGCCATTTTAGAGTCCCCAAGGAGTCTTCTCAACATCCCTAGAGGTTCTGGAGGCTATGGGAAGTTCTACCCCAACATATTTCTCTTCTTCCTCTCCCATGGGTTTCTAAACCCCTTGTGATCACCCGGGGAGGAATGTGATGTACATCCCGAGCTTCATGTTTGTAATATTTGAATGATCTTTTAAATTCCAGATTTTTGTGTTGTTTTTCATCATCCTCTATTCTTATTTTATTGAGTTATGTACTGGTATGTCATGATCAACTCAAATGATCATGTTTGGGGGTACCCATTCATGTGATGTTTCACACACCGTTCACCACTTTCTTTCCCCCTTTCAATTGAGGTGTTTGTGTGGTTTATATTGGTAAATTGAACTCACACAAGTACTGTCAAGGCTGTGTACATTTATGTCATGGTATCACAAAGAAATAACATACAAATCTGGACAGTGCATCGAGTTTTTCGCGTGTTGCCTTGGTGAGTTTTGGTTATGAAGTCAAACACAATTCATTCAACCATCGGCGGTGTCCGGTGAATCATTGTGTGTTTTTGACTGAACCCTAGGAGGTATCCTAGTATAAACTCAGTAACATTCTAGTTCTAGGTGTTACAAACCATGGATTAAAAGATCATAACCTTATATCATGAAGCGATGAAGGATACACATCATACGAGTACCCCGGGTTGATCACGCTTAATTAATTTTGTTAATCTCTACTTTGTTTTATAGCTTCTATTTTCTATTGTCATCTTTAATCATCAAACCCAAGTATTATAAAACCCCAATTCCTTTTTTTTAATTTCATAATCCGAACCAAATTTTATAATTAATGATCTAAGGCTCCGTCGAGAGACGACCTAGGGTTGCTGCTATACTGCAGAAATTCTAGTCAAAATTAAACAACTAATTTGACGCGTTCGACAACGCGGTCAAATTTTGGCGCCTTTGCCGGGGAGCCAAGATCATTTTATTTATTTATTTATTTTTATTGGGTCATTTTACTTCTTTATTAGTACTCCTCTAAATACCCCACCCCCATTTGATTGTTTTTGTTTTGGGTTTTGTCTTTATTTTTTGTTGTTTTTGGTGTGTTCTTTCTCTCTCTCTCTCTCTCTCTCTCTTCTTATCCATCTCACTCTCTAATTCTATAGTATAACATTCTATTCTTATTTCACCCTTCTTAAGTTTTTTTTTAATCTATCTCAAATAAAAAAACATAACAAAAAAATCAATCAATCAAACTGGACATCATTGTTGCATGACAAGATCTGGTAAAGGAACACTACTTGAATTTGATCCTGAAATTGAAAAGTCAATTCACACACAAATCAAGGAATTTAGAGAAGGTCAATCAAGTAAGATTGTGGAACCCCTTGTGGAACCTAAAGTGGTCCTAAACCAATCCAAAATTGAACCAAATCAAACCCCAGAGATCATGGCTGCAAATAACAGAACATTAAAAGAACTGACCACCCCGGATGTGGAGTACCAACCTGCATACATCCAATATCCTGAGGAAGCGGCCAATTTTGAGCTAAGATCAGGCCTCATCCATCTCCTTCCAAAATTCCATGGTCTTCCCGGAGAGGACCCTCACAAACATCTAAAAGAGTTTCACATTGTGTGCTCCACCATGAAACCCCAAAATGTGTCTAAGGACCTCATTAAGTTTAGGGCCTTCCCTTTCTCCCTTGATGGTGTATCCAAAGATTGGATATACTATTTGCCTTCCACAATTGGGGGCTGGAATGACCTAAAAAGACTTTTTCTAGAGAAGTTCTTCCCTGCCTCCCGAACTGCATCAATTAAGAAAGAAATCTGTGGAATTAGGCAATCACAAGGAGAGACCCTTCATGAATACTGGGAGAGATTTAAGAGACTTTGCTCAAGCTGCCCCCACCACCAGATTAGTGAACAACTATTAATCCAATACTTCTATGAGGGACTTATCCCAATGGATCGTGGAATGATTGATGCTGCAGCTAGTGGTGCCCTAGTTGACAAAACTCCTTCTGCCGCTCGTGACTTAATAGCCAACATGGCTCAAAATGCACAAAAATTTGGTACACGAGCTATTGCACCAACCCGAGGAGTTCATGAGGTAAGTCATTCAGCCCTAGAACAAAAGGTAGATACTAAAGTTGATGAGATGCATACCCTTCTAAGGCAATTAGCTCAAGCACAAGGTAACTCACACTCTACTTCTATTCCATTGCATTGTGGTATTTGTTCTGATAACACTCATTTTTCTGACCAGTGCCCACAACTTCAAGATTCATCTGAGTCCTGTTCAGCTGTGTTCCCAGGGCGTCCATTCCAACAAGTGCCTCCCTTCAAGCAAGAACCATTCAGGCCAAATCCAAACCCCGGGTGGCAAGCACAACCACAATACCGACAAGGAGGAAACTCAAGCTACCCGAAGCAGAATTGGTATCAACAAGGCCAAGGTATGAAACCTTCTTATCCTTCAACTTCGCAAAACAATCATCCTCCTCCTCCTCCCAAATATGAACCAAGCCTCGAGGACATGGTGAAACAAATGGCAACCCAGAACCTTCAGTTCCAACAGACCACACAATCGGCAATTCAAGACCTACGAACTCAAGTGGGACAATTGGCGAACACCATCAGTGAGCTTAAGATGCAAGGTTCTGGACAACTACCATCCCAACCCATTGCCAATCCGAAGGATAAAGGTAATGTATGTGCAATTACACTTCGTAGTGGTAAAGAAGCTTCTCCTTCTACTGATCATATGAAACAGGTATGTCCCCCTCTTGAAAACACTCCTTCCCAACCCTCAAAAATTTCATTTAATGAAAAACAAAACAAAAATGGCAATCAAATTATCATTGATGATTCAAATGAAAAATCAATTCCTCTTCCTTTCCCTCAAAGACTCTCTAAATCTAAGAAAAACTTTAATAATGAGATTGACAATGAAATAATGGATACATTTAAAAAAGTTCAAGTTAATATTCCATTGTTGGATGCAGTCAAGAAAATTCCCCGTTATGCCAAATTTCTTAAAGAGCTTTGCACCCATAGAAGGAGGTTGAAGGGGAATGAGAGAGTCAACCTGGGGAGGAATGTATCAGCCTTGATTCAACCAGAAATGCCAACCAAATGCAAGGATCCCGGCACATTCACCATACCTTGTACCATAGGGGAGACCTTCTTTTCTGATGCTATGCTAGATTTAGGTGCTTCCATTAATGTAATGCCTCACTCCGTATATACTTCTCTACAGGTTGGAGAGCTTCGACCAACAGGAATTATCGTGCAACTTGCCAACCGGAGTACAACACATCCAAAAGGCGTGATTGAGGATGTCCTTGTTAGAGTAAAGAATCTCATCTTCCCCGCTGATTTCTACATTCTTGAGATGGAAGATACCCGAACCCAAGGACATGCCCCTATCATACTTGGGAGGCCATTCC
The DNA here is from genome assembly GCA_963277665.1 of Viscum album. NCBI lineage: Eukaryota > Viridiplantae > Streptophyta > Magnoliopsida > Santalales > Viscaceae > Viscum > Viscum album. Next base: position 164,617 of record CAUJRU010000747.1, read on the forward strand.
TAAAAACAACAAAGACGATCATCAATGTTCACAATGGTACATTGTCCATGGAATTCGGAGGAGAAAAGGTAAGTTTTAACATCCTTGAGGCTATGAAACACCCCGTTGAAGAGTACTCCACTCTTCCTGTCTATTCGATGGAAGTGCTCTCAAACGATGCACACACACACAATTCTCTCCTCAACCCAAACTCTGATTCTTTTTTGTTTTCCTCACCCTTGGATGATTTGAGTTTTGGTTCTTCATTTGAATGTTGTGTGGGTTCAGAAAAATGTAAATTTTGTGCTTTAATTGATGAGTGTGTTTATTCTGAGGTACCCATGACTATCGATGATTCTACAAATCTCATTTCAATAGATTCTCTTTCCTTTGAGAATAAACATGAGCAGATAGATAGTTTCATGGACCTCACTCCCCATAAATCCCCTCCCTCAATCCAGATACAACCGGTGTTTGAACTTAAACAACTTCCTTCTAATTTAAAATATGCATATCTTGAGGGTATTGACCAATTGCCCGTCATTATTTCCAATAACCTCTCTCCACAACATGAATTGAAACTTCTCAAACTTTTGAGAGAGTGTAAAAAGGAAATAGGATGGACATTGGCTGATATTCCTGGGATTAGCCCATCTATTTGTATGCACCATATACTTTTGGATGATGAGGCTAAACCCGTAAGACAATCTCAACGCCGGTTGAATCCCACTCTCCTTGAAGTGGTAAAATTGGAAGTCAGTAAATTACTTGCTGCAGGGATCATTTATCCTATATCTGATAGTAAATGGGTTAGCCCAGTGCAAATTGTGCCTAAAAAAACAGGAGTAACAGTTGTGTCAAATGAAAGGAATGAATTGGTTCCAACACGTGTGCAAAACAGTTGGCGAGTCTGTATTGACTACCGTCGACTGAATCAAGCCACGCGGAAGGACCACTTTCCTTTACCTTTCATTGACCAAATGTTAGAACGATTGGCTGGTAAGTCTCATTATTGTTTCCTTAATGGCTATTCGGGTTATTTCCAAATCCATATAGCCCCTGAGGATCAAGAAAAGACAACATTTACTTGTCCATTTGGTACATTTGCATATAGAAGGATGCCATTCGGTCTATGTAATGCTCCTGGTACTTTTCAGCGATGTATGTTGAGTATTTTTTCTGAGTACCTTGAGAGTTGTATGGAAGTATTTATGGATGATTTCACGGTTTATGGTTCTTCTTTTGATGATTGTTTGGAAAACCTAGGTTCTGTCCTCCACCGCTGCATTGAAAAAGATCTTGTTTTAAATTATGAAAAATGTCATTTTATGGTTGAGCGGGGGATAGTTCTTGGGCATATAATTTCAAATAAGGGAATTCAGGTTGATAAATCTAAAATTGAATTGATTTCATCCCTTCCATATCCAAAATGTGTTCGTGAGGTGCGGTCTTTCTTGGGTCATGCTGGTTTTTACCGACGATTCATTAAAGACTTTAGTAAGATCGCACTTCCCTTATCTCGGTTGTTACAAAAGGATTCTGAATTTTTTTTTGATAAAAATTGTGAGGATGCATTCAATTCACTAAAAAAGAGTCTCACATCACCTCCCATAATCCAACCACCTAGGTGGGATCTCCCCTTCGAGCTTATGTGTGATGCCTCTAACTTTGCAGTTGGGGCAGTTTTATCACAAAGGGTTGAGAAGGCTCCTCATGTCATTGCGTATGCCTCGCGTACCCTTGACCCTGCCCAGGTAAACTACACAACCACAGAAAAAGAACTCCTTTCTATTGTGTTTGCCTTGGAAAAATTCCGTTCATATCTTCTTGGGTCAAAAGTGATTGTGTTTTCTGACCATGTTGCCCTTCGTTTCCTCCTAAAGAAACCTGAAGCCAAGCCCCGCCTCATTCGGTGGATTCTCCTCCTCCAAGAGTTTGACCTTGAGATTAGAGATAAGAGAGGGGTGGAGAATGTTGTAGCTAACCACATTAGTAGGATTTCCCCACCATTGGACCATCATGTTGACTCACCCCTACCCATTGGAGAATTCTTCCCTCATGAGAACCTTTGTGATGTTGTGGACCTTACCCCCCGGTATGCGGACATTGTGAATTTTCTAGAAACATCTAGGTTCCCCCCTGATTTTAGCACTTCACAATCCCATAGAATTAAGAATGACTCTCGATGGTATATTTGGGATGACCCATACTTGTGGAGAATTTGTAGTGACCAGGTTGTTCATAGGTGTGTCCCTGACCATGAGTTCACCTCTGTTTTGACCTTCTGCCACACCTTGGCATGTGGGGGCCACTTTGGCTCTCAACGTACAGCTCGAAAGGTCCTTGACTCAGGATTATATTGGCCAACATTGTATAGAGATTCCCATAGGTTTTGTAAATCATGTACTCGATGTCAATTCACAGGGAATATCTCCAAGAGGAATGAAATGCCCCAACAGCCCATGTTATTTTGTGAGATCTTCAATGCATGGGGCATTGACTTCATGGGGCCTTTTCCAAATTCATTTGGCTTTGTGTACATCTTATTGGCGGTTGACTATGTATCTAAATGGTTGGAAGCAAAGGCCACCAGGACCGATGACTCTCGAGTGGTTGTTGATTTTGTGAGGTCCCAGATTTTCAGTAGGTTTGGTCTACCAAGATTCATCATTAGTGATCAGGGTTCACATTTTTGCAATCGTAACATGAAAAACTTGCTTCGTAAGTATGGGGTTTTTCATAAAGTCTCCACTTCATATCATCCCCAAACTAACGGACAAGAAGAAATTTCAAATCGGGAAGTTAAGCGAATCTTGGAGAAAACGGTACAACCCAATAGGAAAGATTGGATTTTGCACTTGGATGGTGCACTTTGGGCGTACCGTACTGCTTTTAAAACACCGATCGGAATGTCACCATATAGGATTGTGTTTGGGAAATCTTGTCACCTCCCGGTGGAGGTCGAACACCGTGCATATTGGGATGTTAAACAATGTAATATGAACCTTTCAGATGCAGGTGAGGAAAGAAAGCTGCAGATTCAAGAGTTGGAAGAAATTCGACGTGATGCATATGAAAACTCCTGAATCTATAAAGAGAAGACAAAGGCTATTCATGATAGCATGATTCACCAGCGGAAGTTCCATATTGGTGAGAAGGTCCTCATGTACAATTCCAGGCTTAAGCTCCACCCAGGTAAGCTTCGTTCCCGATGGCTCGGTCCTTATACTGTTACTAATGCTTACCCTTTTGGTGCAATACAGGTTTTGCATGAGCAGAGTGGACGAAGTCTTACCGTCAATGGGCAGCGACTTAAACACTTCTATGAGGATTTTCCAAAGAATCCGGTGGAGGAAATCCACCTTCTCGATGCATCATACCAATAAAACATACCAGGTTTTATCCTTCCTTCTCACATTTTCAATTATTTCAGTGAGGACACTGCACATTCTAGGTGTGTGTGGGGGGGGGGGTGGATACATTCCTGGGTTAGTTAGGATTTTTCATCTTTTTCTCCTTTTGTTTTCTCTTTCTGGCCTTCTTTATGGTATTTTTATTTTTCCCCATCAACAATTTCGAAATTCCATGATGTGGCGACCATAAAGTGGGGAAAGTAAAAATACCATAACGAAGGCTAGAAAGAGAAAGTGTATGAGTTTACCATCAAGGAGTGATTTTTAGTGAATTGGTTTTCTGTCAATGATATAAATGGTTGTATCTATGTGAAACCTTTGAGATGATTGATTCCCATTGTGTGAGTAGTTTTTAGGAAAACTGTGTCACTAATATCTCCAAAAACAATTTTGCACCAAACCACAAAGTGTGATTATTTCTTACTTAATATAAGGTAAATATAGGTTGGGTTAATATTTTTCAGCTTTAAATGATATTTCCATACGTTCGTTCCTTATCCGATCTGTTTCATTACTGTACCAGATTGACCTATGCGTGTGTACCTAATGTCCGACTGTTGTACGCCCTCAAAAAAAAATTGGTGTGTCTTAGGCAGGTCAAAAACCACTCCTCCTCAACCTTTGATCTTGTTATAACTATTGCAATTAGTGTCGTGAGGAGATCAAACAAGGGTTGAGAGATGAGTGTGAGATTTGTTCCAATTGCAACTTCAAAAAAAATGAGGGGAGTGATGAAATGTGCAACATATGGGGATATCTAGGTCGGGAGCTTATGGTTTGACTTCTGGGAATGCTTAAATGAGTGGGTCTTGAAATATGATTGCAAAGGATGTAGGACAGGTTCGGTGACAAAATCATTTAAGCTGAAAAATGTTAAAATAACATATATTTATTAGATATCAAGTGGAAAGAATAGCATGGAATGGTTTTCACACACACACATGGAGATTTAGTGTCATGGTTTACTTCTGAATTCCTTTCTCAATTGGGTATCATAAATCTTTTTGAATTTCACTATGATATGATTTATGAGACATCTTTTTCTATTTTCACTAGGAAGAACTCCTTGGTGTGGTTCGTGCATTGATCACTTTACTTTAAATAAAATTTACTCAAATGATAAATCTTTATGATGTTGGAAATATATATATATATATATGAATCATTGTATTTGGATATGTGACTTTGCCCAGGAGTGCAAATGTTTAGGTGTGGGGGTGTGATCGTACCACGATTCACTGTTTTATTCCACCCTTACACCGCAGTTTTAAACTAGTTTTGTAATGAATATTCCAAATATAATAATAAATTTCACTTAATATTTTAATAAATCAATTAATGTTAATCAATATTATAATGGGCAATTTTAATAGTTTTTATTGTTTCAATGTAGGTGGAGGTGATTTGGATGGCCTTTGATGAAGTGGAAGAAAAATGGGCCAAAATTGCATGGATCCATGGACATCAGTCCACTGTTTTTCATAGTACACAACATCCGTGCATCTAAATGGGCTGAAATTTTGTGGGCCTGTCGAAATTTTAATAGGCTACAGTTCCTATTAAGGAACCCAATGCTGATTCGGCTTCTATGGGGCCCATCCGAACTGATATGTCCAAGCCACCGAATTTGGACCAAGTCAAATGCGGTGTTCTGTATTTTATCAATATCTTGAGATGTAGTTGTCCAAACGGTGCCAAACTTTCGGTGGAGACAGTCAAGAGGTAGGGATACAACTTTTCTATTTTCTCCAAAGCGAGATAAGACTGTCTGAAGGCCGAAACGCGTCGTGGAAGTGGATTGATGAAATCTGTGTGCCCAAAAGCACCTCCCACATTTCCTATAAAAGGGCACCTTGGGCTCCTCATTTAGAAGTTCGGCCAAGAGGCAAGGTGCTACCATTTTGGAGTCCCCAGAGAGTCTTCTCAACATCCCTAGAGGTTCTGGAGGCTATGGGAAGTTCTACCCCAACATATTTCTCTTCTTCCTCTCCCATGAGTTTCTAAACCCCTTGTGATCACCCGGGGAGGAATGTGATGTACATCCCGAGCTTCATGTTTGTAATATTTGAATGATCTTTTAAATTCCATATTGTTGTGTTGTTTTTCATCATCCTCTATTCTTATTTTATTGAGTTATGTACTGGTATGTCATGCTCAACTCAAATGATCATGTTTGGGGGTACCCATTCATGTGATGTTTCACACACCGTTCACCACTTTCTTTCCCCCTTTCAATTGAGGTGTTTGTGTGGTTTATATTGGTAAATTGAACTCACACAAGTACTGTCAAGGCCGTGTACATTTATGTCATGGTATCACAAAGAAATAACATACAAATCTGGATAGTGCATCGAGTTTTTCGCGTGTTGCCTTGGTGAGTTTTGGTTATGAAGTCAAACACAATTCATTCAACCATCGGCGGTGTCCGGTGAATCATTGTGTGTTTTTGACTGAACCCTAGGAGGTATCCTAGTATAAACTCAGTAACATTCTAGTTCTAGTTGTTAAAAACCATGGATTAAAAGATCATAACCTTATATCATGAAGCGATGAAGGATAAACATCATACGAGTACCCCGGGTTGATCATGCTTAATTAATTTTGTTAATCTCTACTTTGTTTTATAGCTTCTATTTTCTATTGTCATCTTTAATCATCAAACCCAAGTATTATAAAACCCCAATTCCTTTTTTTTAATTTCATAATCAGAACCAAATTTTATAATTAATGATCTAAGGCTCCGTCGAGAGACGACCTAGGGTTGCTGCTATACTGCAGAAATTCTAGTCAAAATTAAACAACTAATTTGACGCGTTCGACAACGCGGTCAGTAGGGCTCATTATGCGTTCTTTAAGTGTTTTGCGCGCTTGATAAACGCGCGTGGGGGGGGGGGGGTCCAAACGAGCCGAACGAAGTCCGAATGGCCTGAAATCAGACGACATCAAAGGGTGAGTGAATTTTGATGTGGTCGAGCAGACAACACGTCAATCGGACATGCCGTGTGCCCGCGGAGACCGAGAACGCCGTTCTGGTGTCATAAACGACCAAAACGGACATCTAACGGTCAAAGTTATAGCGGAAGACACCGAATTGACCTGAAATCATAGGAAAACAGTCTAATTATTATTCGTGACGTGTATGCATAGACGGCACGTCAATCGGACGTGCGGTCTGTGCGGTAGGGCTCATTATGCATTCTTTAAGTGTTGCGCGCGCTTGATAAACGCGCGTGTGGGGGGTCCAAACGGGCCGAACGAAGTATGAATGGACTGAAATCAGACGACATCAAAGGTTGAGTGAATTTTTATGTGGTCAAGCAGACAGCACGTCAATCAGACATGCCGTGTGCCCGCGGTGACCGAGAACGCCGTTCTGGTGTCATAAACGGCCAAAACGGGCGTCTAATGGTCAAACTTATAGCGGACGACATCAGATTGACTTGAAATCATAGTACAACAATCTAATTATTATTCACGACGTGTACGCGTAGACGGAACATCAATCAGACATGCGGTCTGCGCGGTAGGGCTCATTATGCGTTCTTTAAGTGTTGTGCGCGCTTGATAAACGCGCGTGTGGGGGGGTCCAAACGGGCCGAACGAAGTCCGAATGGCCTAAAATCAGAATAAATCAAAGGGTGAGTGAATTTTGATGTGGTCGAGCAGACGACATGTCAATCGGACATTCCGTGTGCCCGCAGTGACCGGGAACGCCGTTCTGGTGTCATAAACGGCCAAAACGGGCGTCTAACGGTTAAAGTCATAGTGGACGACATCAAATTGACCTAAAATCACGGGAAAACAATCTAATTATTATTCGTGACATGTAATCATAGATGGTACATCAATCAGACGTGCGGTCTGCGCGGTAGGGCTCATTATGCGTTCTTTAAGTGTTGCGCGCGCTTGATAAACGCGCGTGTGGGGGGTCCAAACGGCCCGAACCAAGTCCGAATGGCCTGAAATCAGACGAAATCAAAGGGTGAGTGAATTTTGATGTGGTCGAGTAGACGAAACTTCAATCAGACATGTCGTGTGCCCGCGGTGACCGGGAACGTCGTTCTGGTGTCATAAACAGCCAAAACGGGCGTCTAACGGTCAAAGTCATAGCGGACGACATTGGATTGACCTGAAATTACAGGAAAACAATCTAATTATTATTCATGATATGTACGCACAGACGGCACATCAATCGGACATGCGGTCTGCGTGGTAGGGCTCATTATGTGTTCTTTAAGTGTTGCGCGTGCTTGATAAACGCGCGTGTGGGGGTCCAAACGGTCAGAACGAATGACCTGAGACCACATGAAAACATTATGAATATTATTCGTGACGTGTAGGAGGAGACGGCGCGCCCATCGGACGTGCGGTGCGTGCGGTACGGCCGATTGTATCGTTTTCAGCAGCTCGTCGTGTGCTAAAACGGCGCGTTGGGGGGTCAAAACCACCCGAACGACCTCAGAATGCCATGAAACCGTATGACAATAGCCGTTGTGTGATTTTTGAAATGTTCGGGCAGACGGCACATCAATTGGAGGTTTCGTTTGACCACGGTGACTGGAAATGCGTTTCCAGTGTCATAAAACACCAAAAACGGCCTGAGACGGTTGAATTCAGAGAAAACGTGCTCCCAATGACCTAAAACCACATGAAAACGTTAGGAATATTATTCGTGACATGTAGGAGGAGATGACATGCCCATCAGACGTGCGGTGCGCGCAGTACGGCCGAGTGTGTCGTTTTCAGCAGCTCGGCGCGCGCTAAAACGGCGGGTTGGGGGTTCAAAACCACCCGAACGACCTCGGAATGCCATGAAACCGTAAAAAAACAGCCGTTGTGTGATTTTCGAAATGGTCGGGTAGACGACATGTCAATCGGAGGTGTCGTTTGACCGCGGTGATCGGAAACGCGTTTCTGGAGTCATAAAACACCAAAAACGGCGTGAGACGGTCGAATTCAGAGCAAACGTGCTCCCAATGACCTGAAATCACACGAAAACATTAGGAATACTATTCGTGGCGTGTAGGAGGAGACGACGCACCCATAGGACGTGCGGTGCGCACGGTACGGCCGAATGTGTCGTTTTCAGCAGCTCGGCGAGCGCTAAAACGGCGCGTTTGGGGGTCAAAACCACCCGAACGACCTCGGAATGCCATGAAAACGTACGACAATAGCTGTTGTGTGATTTGTGAAATGGTCGGGCAGACGGAATGTCAATCGGAGGTTTCGTTTGACCGCGATGACCGGAAAGGCGTTTCCGGTGTTATAAAACACCAAAAACGGCGTGAGATGATCGAACTCGGAGAAAACATGCTCCGAATGACCTAGAACCACACGAAAACATTAGGAATATTATTCATGACGTGTAGGAGGAGACGACGCGCTCATCGGACATGCGGTGCGCGCGGTACGACCGAGTGTGTTGTTTTCAGCAGCTCGGCGCGCGTTAAAACGGCTCGTTGGGGGTTCCAAACCACCCGAACGACCTTAGAATGCCATGAAACCATAAGGAAACAGCCATTGTGTGATTTTTGAAATGGTTGGGCAGACGGAACGTCAATCAGAGGTGTCTTTTGACCGCGGTGACCGGAAACATGTTTCCGGTGTCATAAAACACCAAAAACGGCGTGAGACGGTCGAATTCGGAGCAAACGTGCTCCGAATGACCTGAAACTACATTAAAACATTAGGAATATTATTCGTGATGTGTAGGAGGAGACGACGCGCCCATCGGACGTGCGGTGCACACAGTACGGTTGATTGTGTCGTTTTCAGCAGCTCGGCGCGCGCTAAAACGACGCGTTGGGGGGTCAAAACCACCCGAATGACCTCATAATTCCATGAAACCATACTACATCAGCCGTTGTGTGATTTTTGATGTGGTCGAGTAGACGACACGTCAATTGGAGGTGTCGTGTGCCCACGGTGATCGGAAACGCGTTTTTGGTGTCATAAACGTCCAAAAACGACATGAGACGGTCGAATTCGGAGAAAATGTGCTACGAATGACCTGAAACCACACGAAAACATTAGGAATATTATTCTTGACGTGTAAGAGGAGACAGATCACCCATCGGACATGCGGTGTGCGTCGTACGACCAAGTGTGTCGTTTTCAGTAGCTCGGCGCGCGCTAAAACGACGCATTGGTGGGTCAAAACCACCCAAACGACCTCGGAATGCCATGAAACCGTACAACATCATCCATTGTGTGATTTGTGAAATGGTCGGGTAGACAGAACGTCAATCGGAGGTGTCGTTTGACTGTGGTGACTGGAAACGCGTTTCCGGTGTCATAAAACACCAAAAACGGCATGAGACGGTCGAATTCAGAGTAAACATGCTCCGAATAACCTGAAACCACACGAAAACATTAGGAATATTATTCTTGATGTGTAGTAGAAGACAGAGCGCCCATTGGATGTGCGGTGCGCACGGTACGGCCGAGTGTGTCGTTTTCAGCAGCTCGGCGCGCGCTCAAACGGCGCGTTGGGGGGTCAAAACCACCCGAACGACCTCAGAATGCCATGAAACCGTACGAAAACTGCCATTGTGTGATTTTTGAAATGGTTGGGCAGACGGAACGTCAATTAGAGGTGTCGTTTGACCACGATGACCAGAAACGAGTTTCTGGTGTCATAAAACACCAAAAACGGCGTGAGACGGTCGAATTCAGAGCAAACATGCTCCGAATGACTTGAAACCACACTAAAACATTAGGAATATTATTCGTGACGTGTAGGAGGAGACGACGTTCCAATCAGATGTGCGGTACGCGTGGTACTGCTGAATGGGTCGTTTTCAGGAGCTCGGTGCACGCTAAAACTACGCGTTGGGGGGTCAAAACCACCCGAACGACCTCGGAATGCCATGAAACCGTACGAAATCAGCCGTTGTGTGATTTGTGAAATGGTCAGATAGACGGCACGTCAATCGGAGGTGTCGTTTGACCGCGGTGACCGGAAACGCGTTTCCGGTGTCATAAAACACCAAAAACGGCGTGAGACGGTCGAATTCGGAGCAAACGTGATCCGAATGACCTGAAACCACACGAAAACATTAGGAATATTATTTTTGATGTGTAGGAGGAGACAGCGCGCCCATCGGACGTGCACTGCACTCAGTACGGTCGATTGTGTTGTTTTCAGCAGCTCGGTGCGCGCTAAAACGGCGCGTTGGGGGGTAAAAACCACCCGAACAACCTCAGAATGCCATGAAACCATACAACATCATCCGTTGTGTGATTTGTGAAATGTTCGGGCAGAAAGAATGTCAATCAGAGGTTTCGTTTGACCGCGGTGACTGGAAACACGTTTCCGGTGTCATAAAACACCAAAAACGGCGTGAGACGGTCGAATTCGGAGCAAACGTGCTCCAAATGACCTGAAATGATAGCATTTCTTAAATTGGGGGTTTAAAATTATTATAGCACCATGATTTGATGTCAGATTTAATTTTATTATATGTATATAAAAACTGAATAATTTTGTTCAATTTACGTTTGTTTTGTTTTGTTGTTTTTTTGTCTTATTATAGGTTTATTTAAAGCAAAAGATTGAAATAGATGGACCTGATCGGATCGTTGAAGCATGTTTATCGTTTATGATGATCTTGATGTTTATGCTATTTGAAATTTTTTTCCATTTTTTATGATTGTTACCTTGTTTTATCTCTGATTTTTCACCGTGAAGAAAAAAAAAGCAAAATTCGTACATTTCATTAAAAACATGAAAAATATTTTATTTCATATTATATATATATATATTTCTTTAATATATATATATATATATTAAAATATTTTATTTAATATTATATATATAAATATTTTCTTTAATATATATATATATATATATTATTTAATATATATATATATATATTTCTTTCGGTATGAATTTTTTTTAAAAAAAAAAAATTTCCCAGTGTAACGACTGCCAATGGCGGTCGCTTAAGGCTGGCATTTCGGCCACCTATAGCGACCGCCATTGGCGGTCGCTATTGGCCTACAACGACGAAGCTGATGCGACCGCCAATGGCGGTCGCTGGGCGGTCTCTATAGGCCTATAGGGACCGCCAATGGTGGTCGCTAATTGTCAATTTTTTAGTAGTGAAATATAGATCAGATAATCTCAGGGGTATCTTATGGATAAGAAGCATAAGGTGGACTTTAATGTTGGCAGTCCGATGAATAAATCCAATGGTGCTATAAAGATCAAGCAGCCCACTTTCCAAAGGTACAGAAAGAAGCACCTCAGAAATAGCATGAAGGGGACGAGTAAATGCTTTAGGTGTGGAATAGATGGGCACCTAGCCATTAACTACCAATAAGAACAACCCACGGCTATAAAAGAGGAGAGGAATGCTCTGTTTGAACCTCAATGCATTTTCCATTGCTACAACTATATAGAACCAGGGAATCTTTCAAATTAGTGCCCTAATCCAAGGGTTTTTGGAGGCAACCAACAACCTCCAAGGCAGCAAGGGTGAGCTTTTTCCATCACTACCACCGATGTGAACCCCAACAACAATGTGGTGACAAGTACACTAGTTATTCCTTCAAGAATAGCAAACACACTTTTTTTTGGTTCTATGCATTATTTTATGTCCTGAATGTTTAGTAGAACAATCCCAACACCACCACAAATCATGGAAGTAAATATTTCAGTGAGTACACAAAATGGGGAAATCATTGCATCCCATGAATATAACTCCTCCCCTATCATAATATGTGGACTGAACTTCCCTGTGAACCTTATCATACTCCCTCTTGTGGAATTCGATGAAATTATCTACACGGATTGGCTTTCCTTATATAGAGCCAACATAAATTTCCATGAGAGGGAAATCACTCTCCATGTGAAGAATCGACCCTCGATTCCATATAAGTTCAAGGGAGAATATGAATCTTTTTTAGCTCCATCATCTCAGGAATGGAAATTACTACCCTATGAGAATGCGTATATGGATCAGATGATTGATTCCAAGGAAGAAACCTTCCTTAAAGACATTTCCTATTGTGAGGGAATTCACTGAAGTGTTTCCCGAGGAATTTCTTGGACTTCCTCTTAGAAAAGATGTTGAATTCTAAATTGATCTTATACCTGGGGCATTGCCCATATCCAAGACTCCATATATAATGGCTATTGTGGAGATTGAGGAGCTGAAGAAACAACTATAGGAGAATATAGATAAAGGGTTTATACGCCCATGTGCTTCACCATGGGGTGCACCATTCCTCTTAGTCAAGAAGAAAGATAGGTCAATGCGCCTTTGCATCATTATCGTGAGCTTAAAAAAATCAAGATAAAGAAAAATTATCCTCTCCCACGAATCAATAACTTGTTCGAAAAGCTACGTGGAGCACAATACTTATCCAAGGTGGATTTTAAATTGGGATATTATCAAGTAAAGGTGAAGAAGGAATATATCCCCAAGACTGCTTTTCATACAAGATACAGGCACTATGAATTCATAGTAATTCCTTTAGGACTCACCAATGCTCCATAAATCTTCATGGACTTGATGAATATAGTCTTTAGAGATTACCTCAAAAAATTTGTGGTAGTCTTTATAGATGATATTCTGATATACTCCAAAACCAACGAGTATCGTGAGGAGCATCTAAGAACTATACTAGAGACCTAGCAGAAGGAGAAGCTCTGTGCAAAGTACAACAAGTGTGATTTATGGTTGAAGGAGGTCTCATTCTTGGGATATATCATCACAAGCAATGGGATATATGTGGATCCCTCCAAGGCAGCTACAATAGAGGGGTGGCTGAGGCCAACATCGGTAACAGATATCCATAGCTGTTTTGGGTTAGCTGGATATTATCGATGATTTGTGTGAAATTTATCACGATTTTCCAACCCTCTTACCAAGCTAACTCTAAAGAGAGTAAAGTTTTCTCGGAGTGATGAATGCGAAGAAATATTCAAGGAGTTTAAAAGAAGGTTTATCACTATGCTCGTGATCACTTTACCTACAATTGGAAAAAAATTTGTGGTATTCAGTTATGCTTAGAAGAAGGGAATGGGATGTGTTTTGATGCAAAATGAATAAGTAATTGCCTATGCTTCCAGGCAATTGAATGTTTATGAGTATAATTATCCAACACATGATCTGGAGTTAGCTGCGGTGATCATCTCTTTAACAATTTGGTGGCATTATCTATTTGGGGAGAAGTGTGAAATATATACGGACCAAAAAATCCTCAAGTATATATTCACATAGAAAGAGTTGATCATGAACCAATGAAGATGGTTAGATCTGATCAAAGACAACGACTGCTCAATCCATTACCACCCTGGGAAAGCGAACAAGGTGGAGGATGCTCTAAGTAGAAAGTATCCAGTGATTCTATCACTAATGAGAATTGATAAGGATCCAATCTTCTTAGATTTTATGAAGATGGACATGGGAATAATAAATAAAGGAATATCATTAATCCTTTCACAAATGATTCCTCAACCGAATCTTTTGGAAAGATTAAAGGATGTTCAAAAGGATGATGATGGAATTAAAAAGAATGTGGAAGCTACCAGAAGATGGAAATCCTCGTAGTTCAATGTTAATGAAGAAGGAATTATGAGATTTGGGAAAAGACTATGTGTTCCATCAAGTTCAGAGAGGAAGAAGGAACTTTTGGATGATGCACATAGTTCAAATTTCTCTATTCACCCAGGAAACATGAAGATGTATCAATATCATTAAGGGCATTATTTTTGGGACAATATGAATAAGGAGATCACTAAATTTACAACAAAGTTCCTGGTTGTCAGGATGTGAAGTATGAGAGACAGAAGTCTAAGGGGATGATGCAACCATTACCCATACCAGCATGGAAATGGGAGAATATCACCATGGACTTTGTCACTGGACTTCCGAAGACATCCAAAGACAACAATGCAATCTGGGTTTTTGTGGATCATCTTATAAAGTCTACACACTTTATTGCAATTCATTAGGATTTCTCATTGGATCAACTAGAACAAATATATATTAAAAAATTGGTAAGGTTGTATGGAGTTCCACTATTTATTATATCCGATTGAGATCCAAGATTCACCTCTATGTTTTAGAAGAGTCTTCAATATGATCTGGATACTGAGCTAAACTTCAGTACAACTTATCATCCTCAAACTCATGGCCAATCTAAGCAAATAATCCAAACACTTGAGGACATGTTGAGAGCAGGCTCAATGTACATTAAAAGAGGATGGGATCAACATCTCCCTCTAATTGAATTCTTCTATAATAAAAGTTTCCACTCGATCATCCAAATGGCCACATATGAAGCCCATTATGGGAAAAGGTGTAGAACACCGGAATGTTGTGATGAAGTTGATGAGCGTAAGCTGCTAGGACAAAAAATGGTCGAATAAATGGTGGAGAAGGTGAAAACCATCCAGTAGCATATCAAGGAAGCCCATAGTCGACAGAGGAGTTATGAAGATAACCGTCGATGAGACCTTGAGGTTAAAGTTGAAGACATGGTGTTTCTATGCATATCCCTGTGGAAGAAGGTCATGAGGTTTGGAATGAAAGGGAAGTTAAGTCCTAAGTAATACGGCCACTTCGAGATCCTTGATTAGGTCAAGGTTGTGGCCTATCGACTAGCACTTCCACCTACCATGGCCAAAGTACATGATGTCTTTCATGTATCCCTCTTAAGGAAGTACATACCAGACCCTTCACATGTACTCTCTTCAGAGGTCGTATAGTTAGAGGATGATCTTTCTTATGAGGAGCAACCAGGGAATATCATAGATTGTAGAGAAAAAGTTCTATGAAATAAGACAATGCCCCTCATCAATGTGTTGTGGCGAAACCACAAGTTTTAAGAAGCGACATGGAAATTGGATGAAATGATGATGCAAAGTTACCCACATATATTTTAGTGTGGGTAAAGGAAATTTCGATGGAGAAATTTATTAAGGGGGGAAGATTTTAACGACCCAAATTTTCATTAATGAAAATTCATCTTGATCAGATTAAATGTCTGATTATTTAAAATGTTTATATAAATGTGAACTTCTATGGTTTTATGTTTTTGGATTTTAAAACACCGTTAAGAATTGTGGCTATTGATAATATAGCCATTGAACAGTGATCACATGATTAGTATAAATATAGGGCTTTATCAAATCCATCTTACTCGGAAAAAGGAAGTGTTGGCCTCATCCAGTAGACTTGCCCCATATGAAGCCCATTTGATAGAGCTCAGAAAAGAGGTGGAATCATTGGGCTTCGATCTTGACCAATCCCAATCCGATCTTGAATACATTAATCTAGATTAGAACCACCAATGAGATAAGTGGAAGTTGATAGAGATTACCACCTGAGAAATGTTATCCGATCCACCCAAGAGTCGGTCACCATCGCACACCTTACCCTTCGGTATTATGCGGGTGTTATAAGGGGTTATGTAACAAGACATTATAACTATTAATATGTGCATTATTTTTTTATATAATTATGAATATACGTTAATTTTATTATTGTTACTTTGTAAATATTTTTTAAAGTTCAAATATTATTTTTGGTTAATATTCAACTAAGAAATCTATTTTTATGAATTAATGGATTTTTGAATTAAATAATATTTTAATAAAATAATAATATTATTATTAAATTAAATTTTATTAAATATAAGTTATCATATAATTTTATTAATGTAATAGTAATTTTTATTATGGTTTGGAAGCTGTTTTTGTCAAAACCAATGAAATTTCGACAAATGTCTGTTTTTTGTTTTAAAAGTAAAAATTAAAATATTTAGAAATTTTTTTTAGATAAAATGAATATTATTTTTGGAATCAGAACTTTAAAATTATCCAATGGTGAATTTTTCATAATTTTCTGAGACCGTCAAATTTTTGGGTAAAAATTAAATACCGTTTAAATATATAATGTGTTTTATGACATCATAATGACCCAATAGTGATGTAATAAAATACTATAAATGATATGTTCGGCCAATATATGTTTTAAAATTAAAATAATGTGATTTTAGATTTGTTTGATGTATTTTACAAAGCTTTAGTGGACCCTTCAAGACTTATAAATCATTTTCCCTATTTTAGTTTTATTTTTAACAATGTTTTAAAACATGGATAATTATATATATATACGATTATAATTCTATTAATTTATATATATATATATATTGATATACAACTACATTTACATATATTTAAATATCATAATATATATATAAATATAAGGCAGATATATAAAAACACCCACACCCACACACATATATGGTAGGTTCAGGAGAAAGGTGTTCCTAGTACTATAAATATAATGGGTTAAAATAGAAAAAACATTATAAGGGTAGATTATAGAGGCGGGTATGGATCTCACCCTTAGCATCTGAGTCCACTAAACACACAGACACACAAACACACACACATTTATATATATATATACATATAAACACAAACAAAATCATAAACATATATATATAAACCATCATATATATATATATACACACAAAAATATATATATATATATATATATATATTTATACACACACACACAAACATACACACATGTTTATAAATAGACACACACACACACACACACACATATAAACCCACATTCAAATGTACACACAAATATATATTTATATATAAACACACACACAAACACACGTACACACACACACACACATATATATATATATAAACAAAATAATTATTTATTAATATGGTTTACAGCTCATCCTAAATCATAAAACTGATGTGGGTGAGGTATCACTCAATCCTAATGGGTGATTAGGTATCATAATACCCTCTACTAATTCAAAATAACATTTATATAAATATATAAATATATATATATATACATATACATATACATACATATATATATATATAATATTGAAATATACTAATATATGTATAAAAATAGGATAATATATTTTTATAAATGAAAATTCCTTATGTTAGTTTGTTTGGTTTTCATCTTATTATGCATCTGATACTGGGTATGATTCCTATGGGGGTGACATCCTATATGGGTTGGGGAGGGGGCATGCGTAAGAGGATCAGAAAAGGGGGAGGGTAAGAAATGTTTTTTGGGAAGAATTAAGAAATATATTCAAATAAATTTAAATAAAAAATCTTGAGGTAGATGAGGATATTTAGAAAATAAAAATTCAAATTATTTTTTTAAAAAAACCACATTTTCTATAATCATGGCTATTCTGTTACTCAATTATAGATGTTTCTAAAACACATATGGAAATGAGGGGCCATTTACCAATGTTTCCTAGAACTGTTGTCAACTGAAATACCTTTAATTAGAGATATTTATAAAAATCTCTAATTAAAAATTATCCATATTATTATTTTTTAAATGTTTCAGGGTGATGGTAAAATTAAAAAAAATTATTTGAAGTATTTATTTTTTAAAAATATATGATTTTTTTAATATATGGATATTTTAAAACTCAATTATCTACATTTAAAAAAACATCAGGAAATGAGGTGTTCTTTATCAATTTTTCTTCAAAACGTTAGTAAATGACATGTTGATAATTTATGAGGTTTATAATGGTTTCCAATTAAAATAAATCAACTGATTTAAAAAAAGTTTGAGGCAAATGGGGTAATTAAAAAATTGATTCAAATTATTTTTTAAAAGAAACATTTTCTATAAATATTGATATTTTATAACTCATTTAATGATCTTTCAAAAAAAATAGGAAATGAGGTATCATTTCCTATTGTTTCTTTGAAACATTGATAAATTAATTATCTATGTTCTAAAATGTTGATAATTTAGATTTTTTGTGATAGTGGTCTATTTGATGAAAACATCCTATTTTTAGAACGTCAATACTTGAAATCAGGGAACTTTTTGTTGATGTAGCACCAGGAGGAGGAGGTTAGACTCCACAGGGCCCCAAGGATGATCACCCCTAATCGTAATCCTTGTTTTACCCTTAAGGGATTGAGAGGTATCTATTATGTTGTTTAATTTTAGTTATTCCTTGACACTAATATCCATATACTAATGGTAGGTAAGACATTGTAGAATATCAAAAATCTTGAGGATAATATTGATTATTGTTTTTTTTGATTTTTGAGGTTTGTGAATAAGGGACCTTTCCTTCATCGACTAGGATTATAATAATATTTTTCACTCCATAATTTCTATGTAACTATTTCATGTTTTAAATGGAATACCCTACCATTCTCTCTTGTGTTGAGATGTAGTAAGAGAGTCAACATTTTTTTTGGGCTGGAACTAGTGAATAACATGAGAGTGATGGCTTAGGTGATTCCTAGGAGGATAAAGGCAGTGATAGATCATTATAAGTATTATATATATCAATGGAGGAGACATTCTGAGTTCAACATTGGAGATATGTTTTTCTTGAATTTTACTTATCATCACGGGAAGTAAAGGTTAGGTCTTTGGAGTATGCTTTCCCCTTGTTTTTTGGGGCTTTCAAGATGTTAGTTCATTTTGGATCTATGTAATATAAAATAGCACATTACCCATAGACATGTTGGATACATAATTTCATCCACGTTTCAACGCTCCATTGTTGTCTTTATTAAGTTTCCAATGTGATTCATTAGGGAGAGATCGATTTTGACGATGTTGGAAACATAATAGACTTCCCTATAGAGATATTAGACTACTTTGAGTAGTTTTTTCTTGGGTGTTTAATTCCCTTGGTTCGTGTCTTGTGGTGAAACTATGGTATAAAGGAGAGTAAGTGGGAACACACACTAAAATAAAATTCATTCTTAGTTGTATTTTTTTTATTTCACAACAGTTCAAACCGCCACCACTTGGTTTAATGACAGGTTCAAAAAAGCATTGCTAAAGTTGGTGTCAAAAACCAATACATGGTGATTCCTTCCATTTATTGATGGTTTTTTATAATCGTCATATAATGATTATTTAGAAGTGGATTTTCTCGTTTTAGCGGTGATTTTATAGAAAAAACAATGGGGATATAGTGGTGGTTAGAACCGATGCCAAAACCTAAATTTGATTAGCCGAAAAATCGTATCTATAGTGAAGAAAACTATATCTAGATTAATAGTAAGCCATATTTATCAGTAGTTTTCAACACCTCTAACAACAATATATACATATTTAGTGGCGGTCTTAAGCACAAAAAATATTTATTTAAGAAGATCCTTCTATATATTACGCAGCACAAAACTTCCCTAAAAAAATACTAATGGACATACCCATAACATACATATTTCAATTAACAAAACTAACTACACAAGAATACACTACAACACAACTATTTCACTATAGGCTGACATTCAAAACTATTTGAATCACTATATAAAACATTAAGAAACCACAACACAAACCCTTAAATTTCATCATTCAATTTCACATATCAAAATACAACCCAATCTAATCATGAACCAAAACAGCCCAATAATAATGAATTTTAAATGGAATTACACATGTAACCAATATAAATATTAGTATAGAATCATCAATTATCAATAAATATCAACCAAGATAACCCTAATATCAATAATGTAGGAGAGGTGGAGGTTTATCCTCTAATAAGGAATTAAGTTTTCCCAAAAATTAGAGGGAATAGATATCAACTAATTTTTTTTGGTTTAACATACACATTATAAATAGGATAAAATTACACAAAAATAGACATCACCAAACATGAACGATAGAAAGGGGAGAACTAATTCATTATAGTCTAACCATTTAATGGTTAAAATTTGAAAAAAAAAACCATTTGAAATATGAAAGAATAATTTCATCAGAATTTTATAATAAAATATAAAAATACAGCAACCACAAAATAAAAATAAGGAATCTATGAATGTATTCACAACAATATAGGATACAACAACATAGATAATGTGTTGTATGATTCTTTCTCAACAACTTAGAAAAAAAAATTATTCTTCCTTGAACTTCTCAAAATAGAGATCCTTAGGTAAGATGATTCGCTCCTTGATCTCTGGATGAAGACCACAAATTAAAAGAGATGTCTTCAACAGATCCAGAAACACCACCTTTAGAGAGAAGGAACACTTCTCTTTGAAGTGTTCAACTTAATATTTCTCCATTTTCTGACCTCACCAGACACTCATGATTTCTTCTATTTTCATCAACTTTACCTCCTTAGGTATAAAATATTGGATAATGATGGATATGAAAACTTCCCACATCGTCCCAACTTGCATAGTTGGTAGGGAAAAACACTCTTATTCTTCCAAAGATAGACCAACAAGCAGTACCAAAACATCATGAACTCTAACAGCTCTTGGAGTTCTAAACACTCTGAAGTCATTCTCAACTTCCTCAAGGAACTTAATTTCCTCTAAAGAACCTCAATTGGCACAAAATATCTATAGAAACTGAGGAGAACCAGCAACATGGTAGACACAGAAGATATTGTGGGAACCATTTTGGGGGGAATATTCTGAATAACACAAAAAATATTTATTTATAAATATATTTTTAACATTATTAGGGGATATATAATCTTAAATACATTCATTTTAAAAATGAGTAAAATTCAATAATTCAAAATGAGTACACTTTAATAATATTGTAAAAATGGTTAATGAATTCCCTTATATTATTAATAATATTTGTAAAGAGTTGCAGAGGTGGTTTATCATTATATGCAACAAAATTCCTCTAAAAATAAATAATGTATTAAATATATTACTTTTTATCATGTATAAACAAAAAAATATATTATTTTCAATGGATTATAAAATAAATATTTTCATCAAAAAAAGAAAGGTTATTGATGTGGAAATATATTAAAAGGACAATAGTAAATATATATGTTCATATGGTTTGAAGGATTAAATATTTATGATAAAAAATGAGTAAAAACAAACATAAGATTAGATTTATTTGAATATGGTTAGTTTTAAGACACTTTCAAGGAGACTACTGATGAAATACTAAAATATACACATGTTCCCCACTTTCAAATCATTATCTTATACAAAAATTCCCTAACAAATCCATGATTTTTAGAATTTATGATGCATAAAGAAATTCATTGCACAATTTCTAGAATGATCTGAAGCCCAAATTATTACTAGGTTATATGTTTTCTTTAAATTATCTTTAAAATATAGTATGGTAGTTGCTCCAAACATGGAGAGACATGTAGAGGAACATAAACACAAGAGTGAGAGTAAGATAGGTAGGAAAATCTATGAAGAAAGGAATGAAGTAAACATGAATGAATAGGAAATTTTAAGGGGAATCATACCAACTAACATGGGTAGCTTGGCCTCATAGTGATGACACAGAATGTGTTTTCAGATTTAAAAGTTTTAACATACTCTTTGGTTTCATTACCATCAATTGTGGGTAGCATGACCTTGAATGGAGGATTAGGGTTCGACAACCATTTCTCTTGGTTTTTTTGTATGTGGACATACTAAAATTTTATTCCCTACCTTCTTAAGGAGGTAAGGCTATTCCAGGTTTGTTTTCACCATCTTCAATGCATCGAAAACATAAATACCCTACCCTCATTTAGAAGGTAGGGAAGAAAATTGTAGTATGTCCCTATCCAAGAAAACCATGAACATAAGGTTTTCGAACCCCAATCCTCCACTCAATTTTATGTTACCCATAGTCGATGGAAATTATAACATGGAGTATGAAAAATATTTTAAATATGAAAAACAATCTTGATAAGAACATAGAGGAAACAATAGTGAGATTGAAAAAAATATTATTCATAAATTGTTTTTTAAATTGTATATAAAAATATAAAATGTATGACATTCAATAGTTATTTTTAAAAAGGGATTAAAGGAATTTAAATGAACATTTTAACAATAAAACATTTCAACAATGGAATATGAAAAATCAATAGATTTTATATAGAATAATCTTATGGGATAAGGTAGGAAAATGTAAATGCTTCGTTTATAAACCCATTACAAAATATAATTAAAATTTTATATTTATAAATAAAATGTTTTATCATAACCAGTGTTGTATTTTAATACATTCCAATTTTCATATGGATGGGTCTAGTAATTATACCCAGTATGAAATCCATCAAAAATATTATCACACAAGCCACTAGAAATAAAACATCTTCGCTCACAGTTCGAAATATAAATAAAAATATAGGAATAAAATACAAAAGAACATACTAATTTATTTCAATTAAATATAAACATCATAATTAATTTATCCATTTCATCAACATGGAATATCAATTCCAAATTCACAAACAAAAAAAATCCATGCATCCAATTGGGAGCAATCCTAACTCATTATTAGAATATTGTCCTACTAGTCAAGTCATCACATGCACATGAATCCACAGATCCCTAATTGTGAACAGACCCATTCCTGAACCCAAACATTATATAAAATAAAAAAATATATAATAAAAGGGTGAATTACCTCAAAATGGGGAGTGAAAAATCGACCGAGTAGGGTGTCAAGGTGTAAATGGATAAGGGGACAAAAAAGAGGGGGAGGGGTGGAAAACAGATATAATTCAGTTCACTAAAGAATAATGAGGTCAGGGGATGGTGGTAATGGGATAAGGTTCAGTGAGTTATGGTTCGATGGGGTAAGAGGATGGCAGCAAGGGGCTATGGTTCTATAGGGAAAGGGGTTCGACAAATACATAGGATAGAGGATATGGGATATGGTTCGATAAGGTGAGGGTTTCAATGTGGAAGGGGGCCCGAAGAGAGGGGTTTTATGGGGTCTAGAGAAGATTGGGTGGGGGATTCTGTCTCAATGGGGAGTTTCGTTCATAAAAACATGTTTCATTGACAGTTTTTTGAAAATCCACCCTAAAATTTGATGGTAAAATTATCATTGGTTTCTTAAACCTACTCTAATTACTAAATTTGGTGTAGTGACAGTTCATATATACACATTCAATATCGTAAGTTGTTTGATTCATAACTCCTCTATTATAGCGATGCTCGTTATGGTTGATGACCTTTATTTAGTTTTTTATATAATTTCATGTTTATTGATACTTTTTTATTCCCTTTCTCTTGTTTAGAAGTATCATTTCCTAGGAAAGTGTTTAGGATATAGTTTTTGTTGTTGCAACATTTTTCACATTGTTTCTATGAATGACTTGGATGAGATCTATTTGTATTGATATTATGGAGGGTTATCTCATGGGGTTTATATTTGGATAACCCCTTTTCATTATTTCTCTATGGGTGTGTTTTTAGATTTTTATGGATGGAATTTTTTTAAAGGTGTCTAATGTAAGGGAAAAATACCCTTTAGTTTATCCCCTTTTTTGTTTCCAAATATTTTTGTGCTCGGAGGAGGCCAATAGTAGGTTCAATGGTTTTTTGGAGTTATAATATGAAAGAAAGGGGAATTAAAAATGTTAAATGAATATCGCATAATGAATATGATATTCATCACATGTATTTTTTTTGGTTCACAGCCTGAATACGACTTTCTATCTTGTGTGAGGGTGGTTTGTGGGGCGTATATAGGATGCCATTAGATCAGGACATAAATAAACTAGGTTTTATGCATGAAAAATTTCACCATGAAAACTCACATCATGAACATGGGATTTAATACAAGAATTAAATTGATGTTGGATGGATAGAGGTGATATGTTTTTAAATGGATGTTTAATATACTACACCAATAAAATTGCAGTTCCCTTAGTTTAATTTGAACCATAAATCTTCACTCAAACTGTAGTCATCCATAGAATAACTCCTAAGGCATTCTGAAGACCTTTCAAATGGGATTGATCCTCAACCTCTTATGTTCGACCTGTGGTGATCTGAGGTGATTTATTCCTCCTTTTATTATCATTATTATTGTATCTTTCTAGTTTTATCCCATTCTTATTATCATGATTTGGCGTTAAACATCAATTATTCTCATATATTTCCTTTTTTTGGTTCAGAGGTCTATATTCTTCTTATGGATGAGGTGATCAGAGATCCTCTTTGTTGATCTTCTCTCATTGAGGATAATTAAAATCCTCGAGTTAGGGAATTCATTGCTTCCCTTTTACATTATGTGTAATGATAATGTAATCATGATTTATCCCTTTGGAAGATAGTGTAATTTCCCTTAATAAATAATGAATATTATTAATGAAATAAATGGGTTTTTTGGTTGTAGTGACTGATTGTTTTCCACCATTATAAATATTTTCCTCTTGATTTGATAGATAGTGTTTTATATATGTTTATTATTTTTTGAATGTTTGTTATTCTTGGGTTTATAATGTTAATCTAATGAGAATATTTTATGATTAAAAATCTAAGAACATTTGGTTGTATAAAAAAATAAAAGAGTAATTATTGATGAATCTATTTATTATTATAATTTGATAAAAATAAAATGATTCGTAATTCAAATTTAAAAAAAGATTCATCAATATATCAGTAGAAATTGCTAAAGAAAATGAATCCAGAATTAATGTTGTTAATATATACTAGAGTGAATGTTTAAATAATTTAATAGATTAAAATAACTCATTCCATAGGTTTCTAATAGTTATAATCTAATATAAAAGAATCAGTTAAACCATGATAGAATAAAAAAAGGTTGTTTGAGATGGATTAATGTTTTGGGTTGAGAGATCCCATTTGTATCTAAAGGATGGATTCCTTGTTTGTAGAGCCTACGTTCCTTTTCGAAATTTTTTGTTGTTTGTTTCCTTCTATGTCTCTCTGGACATGAAACTTGCTATGTGATACAATGAGAGTTTTGGATCGCTGTTGGTTGACAAGATTTGGGTAGGGGAGGCCTAGATTTTTTGAAGTATTTGACAGATATGATGATGAGATTCAGGGTTATATATATAGTGGTGTAGGGGATCGAATCTATATTTCTAGAATATGTTGAATCTAGGATTTCCCATTTTTATCTTTAAATGTATTATGCATTGTTGATAATATTATACTTTAGGTTAGGATAGTTGAGTTTCTTGTTTTATCATTCCTTTCCTCGCTCCTTGAGGTAGCTGGTTGTGCTTGATTATACATCAACGTTTTATGTTATTTTAGAATGTTTCCTATAAAATCTAGAATTATTGAATAATATTAATAAATATTAATAATTTGTTTTACCCTTGGGGTTAGTTATTTCTAGAATTGTAAAATATGTTAATCTTGAGAAACTATCGACACTGTTTGTTTTTGCATGGAGGGCATGTAATTTACTTATAGGGTTAGTGGAATTTAATGGAATAATGTTAATTAATGAATGAATTAATATAAATATAATTTTTATAATAAAATAAATAAATTAGAAAACACATATTAAATACTTATGTTCTTAGAGAATAGCTAGTTCTTAATGGTGGTTAATGGATGTATGGGAGACGATAGTTATAGATGAGCCTAATACAATGTGAGTTCCTTTTGTGTGGTTGTGAGGTATATATTATATATAGTATGTTTTATGATTTGATATTATAACCAAAGCATTTTGGTATGGAAACTAACATCTTGTTGGATTTGTGAGAGTTTTTTCTTCAACATCTAGGTTAGCGAGGAACAGACGGAACACTAACCCCTCTGGTCCCACTTTCTTCTCTTGGTAGAATTATGTGTTGTTATGCATGGTGGTTATTTTTCAGCATATATGTCTGTAGATGGTTATAATGGATTTTGGTTATTTCACACACATATATCTCTAGATATAGTATGTTAAGGATTACTATTGGTATGATGTGTGTGGGATATAATGGATTGAGGCGCATTACTCGACATATGGGTCATGGTGGATCTCAAAAACTACTCTTTTACTATTTGGAGATGCGGAATGGGATGATCTGGTAATGATATTCATGAGATTCATGTTATGATACATTAACCCAAGTGTATTTTGGATGGATTATTTTGGAGAGAGGTGGAAAAGGATGCATGACATTAGGTAAGAAAAAAAACCATTAAAGAAGTAGTAGTAGGGTACCCATGTTGTTATTACAATATTAAATGATTTCTTATATGAGTTGCTTGGTGAGGAATAGCTATAGTAAGGATCGAAAATTGGTATCCATATTTATATGAAAAGTAGGTTTAACTTTTTATTCACTATGCTTTAGTATTTCGTATTTATCTTTGGTGGGAGAGGCTTCAGGTAGGATCCTATTGAGTATACCTATTATGATCACAAAATATTTGTATAAACTATATTTTAGGTAAGTGTTACAAGGTTTGGTATCATGATGGATATTAAAGCTCATTGTTTTTTATAATCTATTTTATATTTTTGGTCACTACCAAATTTACATTTTGGTACATATAGTTTCCTTTTCAGATTTACTAGTTTTTATGACATTACCTGAATGTATATGGGATTATTTTTTTATTATCCTAAGAAGAGGTTTTATTGGTGTTATTTTATTAAATCCCATTCCTCATGTTCCCTTAGATGGTAATTCCTCCCATATCTTTATATGATATACCATAGGTGATTGTTTCCAACTCAAGGCCTTTTCTAGGCTAGCTTTAGGCATTATTATCTCCCTTATATCATTACCAACATAGGAGGGGTAACATTGGGTTGAGGGGGTCATGAAATTATTGATGCGGAATCATCATAATAATCTATATTTATTTACTATATGAATGATCTTGAAACACAACCCAATGTAATTTATATAACTCATTTTTGGGAAAAAATATAGCTATGATTTCATTGTGGAGATGAGTTTGTGGGAGTCATGTAAGAAGTAGTAAGGTGTATGAAAATTGGGACATTATATATGTATGATAAGTACAAAAAAATTATCGTTATTAATTTATTATAGTGGAGAATAAATTATTGGGTGAAACATCCAATCACAAAAAAGATAAGGACATTGAGTTGAATCCTATAAAAATATTACATGTCATATCTATTAATTTACGTTCATTTCTTACTGTTATTACATATTGGTAAAATAGAAAAAAAATATTAATATACTAAAAGATAAAATTGGTAAAAAAATTAAGGGGAAAATATTAGAGGAGAATTAGAATATGATTAAAAATAGGAAAAACCTAATTCATCATTAGGTGTTTTCACCCGATCCAACATACATTTCAAAATCAAAGATCTTTCATATTGGAAATGAGAGATTATTGTATCTTATAGGAATTATAATTATATTTTATCTATTAGTATCTAGAATATCCACCTAAACTTGGTAAAATCTATTTAACCTGCATTGTTCCTATAATTAGTTACAAATGTGAGTGTCCAATGCTATATCTAATAAAAAATGTATATAAATAGATAGGATTCACTCAATAATGAATTCACCTAATTATTCCTCTTATTTAATTACTATATGGTATTATTTATAGTTTCCCTTATTTCCACATGAAAAAAAGATGATAACATTCCCTTTATTTCCCCTTGAAATTCCACCTCTTAGTCAAGAATTGTGAGGATTACTTCTAATTGGATCTAGTCTTACTAAAATTTTATTTTTCCTTCCTTTTACTCACCACAATCAACATTTTTTATTTTTCTACATATCATTATCTACCAGGGGAATCAATGTAAGGATATATGAGTGTGACTTATCAATTTTTTTAATATTAAAATTTACAACAAATGTGTAAAATCTCCAATATATAAGGAACTTATTATATTTTTATGCAACTCATCAGGTAACCTTAATCTTGGAATATATAGATGTACAATAAATTCTATAATCTTGAATATATGAGGCTCTAATTCAACACCTTCCCCATGTTTTCTTATAAGGAGTTACATATATATAACATTCCTCTTATATCTAGCCCTCTAAAAAAAATGATCCTGGAGATGGATAAGCATAGTATATTCATCCATGTTTTCATCTAACCTTAATTTTCAATAGACATAAATGATAACATCAAAAATTATAAATCAAACATATCAACCAAGTGTTTTAAATAGACAAAGATCCCTTGTATCGACCCACACCTTTCATACATAGATATTTAATATTCGTATATGAATATTCATTACAAAACATAATGTTCAACACTAAATTTTTATAGGTCTAGTTTTTTTAGAAACATGGATATATAAAAAACTTGCTTATTAGTGACCAAAAATATCTCCCCTTGAGTTATTCATAACTATCCCCCTTATTATACATGTCTTAAATAATACTTTTCTTCATCACTAAGGGAATGAAAACATAGGAAAGGGTGAGTGAAAATACTTAATAAGGGTAAATAAGGGAGATATCAATATAACCTGAGAATAAGGATATGTTAACATGTGAATAAAATTTTAAAACCATACATTTCATATCATAGATCAAAAACATGAGTCATGGAATTAAACTAGGTAGTTAATTAGCTATGAATCATAATGTAATGAAAGAAAATAATACATGATAGTATAAAATTTTCATAAGACACAAAATTGTTGAATACACTGAAGCATATAAAATATTATGCAATGTCTATACACCAATACAGTCCTAACATGATGGGATTTGGCCATCCACCTATGTACCTGCTTGGTCTTAGGATAACCTCTTATGTACCCTTTTTTAGGCTTCAGATAACCTCCCGTGTACACTAATTTGGGATTGGGATAACCTCCCATGCACCATTCAAGCTCATAGAACATTAATCATTAGCCAACCCATTTTAGGGATATATAAATCTTGCCCCACCCACCACATAATGAAAATTATACATATGCATGCCAAAAGATCATAAAACATTCATCATATCATAACCCATTAAAATAAAATAGGTTTCATAAATATATCATTATCATAATAATAAACCATATAGATAATAATAATGATGGTATCATTGAATCATATCCCTTGTAAAAATTAGAAAACATTAAATGATTTTATATTATATAGAAAAGGATTTCAAAATATCAATTGGAATATTTATTGAATAAAATATCCTTTCCACGTTGAATGTACTTATTTAAAATCATAAAAATTATTAAATATTAATTAAAAAATTATTTGAAATTAAAATTATATAATTTTAAATGATACGTTAAATAATTAAGTGGTTATTAATTTGGAATATTTCATTCAAACCATATATTGAAAAAAATATTGTTTTCAAATATTCGGTAAAAAGTCAAAATAACCTCATTCAAAAAATGAAAAAATTATTCCTTTCATAAAAATATAAAAATTCAAAAAGGTTAAAAATAAATTTATATAATAATAGGATAGTAGTAAAAACTTTTCTCTAATTTTTTTTGGAAAAATAGAAATGGAAGGTAAATGATTTTCGACCAAATTGAGAAATAAAGTCATTTTTTATTAAAAATATTCTTTTGGTATCTTGAGTTCATAAAATATGAAAATTAAAGGGTAAATGTATTCTATAGAAATAACAATAGGATAATAAAATTGATGATTTTCATGGGAGATATATCGTAATATTTTATCATTTCATCATAAACAATCTTGATAAATAATTAGATTGTAACATAAAACCTTATCCACTTTGGTACTTTTAGATTATAAGACACATTAAAGAAATAACAATTTATGGATATTTATATGCATTATCCACTATCCACTATATATACTAAATCTGGGTGTTTCCCAGCAGATGTGTCACCTCCAAAAATAACCACATCACCCAAATTACACTCTCATTCCCAATTATACCCCCCGACCATCGCGCCCCAACTCCACCATTTTTTCACCCTCTTCCGTGTATACATAATCACCTTCCTGTCTAACCCTTAGGCTCCAGCCACGATTAGGGTTTCAGCAGTTCTTGAATCCCTCAGTCTCCTCCCGTATTCTGTCCCCGACCTCGACAGCCTCATCGCGCTTACCATCCCCAGCCTTGAAAACCTCCGCGCGGGTCGCGGTCTACATCTCCCTCAACCAGAGGCTCCTTCGATCTACTCCTACCATTAAACCCGCCTTCTGTATCCCTCCTTCGTCGATGTTGGGATTCTCCCTGGCTGAAGTACAGTCTTAGGGTTTTTCATTCTTTTGTTACAAGTTTGCAAGAACCTATTTCGAAGATAGGGTTCCCGCAAAATCCCGACTCCATCGATCTCCACCTCCCGGTATCTATCTATTCAGACATGCTGGTGATCCATCTTCCTCCTTATCTCAATTTTAGAATAATTCTACATCATTTTTCCAATATTCTTCGCATTACATCTACTGGTTTTTGCAGCTCGCAAATCCATGCTCAATCGACCCCGCTACCTATGGTTCTTCCTCCAGAAGCATCATTCCCTGACGTCCGATCAGTTTATGTAGACCGTAGGTATAGCTACATACATATCGATTCTGTAATCCTACCTTACCCTTTTTTTTGTTGAGATTTTTCTGTTTCATTTTCTGTTTACTATTCATTCAACATTCCATTCTATCCCCAAAATCTTAACTATTTTTACAACATTAACGATGCCTCTTAGGATTTTATTGAAAGTTATTTCAGTACCATATATTAATAGTTATTCATATTAGGTTAACTCTTTCATGAGTACATGGAGTTATGTTCTTGAATTTCACCTTTTCCTGGATTTGGATTCAATCAATGTTTTATTCTTCACTTCTGTCATTTTAGGCATCAAGTTTGTGATTCAGAGATACTGATTTCATTATGGTATATTATCCTCATTTCATTTCTGCAGTGTTTAATCTATCTAATTTTGCATTGCTCAAAAAAAAATTGTTACGTCATTAAGAAATTTTATTAAAGTTGTTTCTGGTATCTATTTGTTTAGCAATGTTTTATCTATGTATTCAGATTCTAATTCTTTGATCATCTCTAGTTTAATGACAATACCTCTTGCGATTGGATGTGGTATACAATAACTCAATTTTACTATGAGATTTTTGTTTTTATCATTCTGAAAAATTATTGATGTGTCTCCTGAGTGTTTTTTGTTCTAGGCAAGGAACATAGTTCAGAATATTCATAAATAGTCTCCTCAATGATAAATCCCTACATCAGATGTCTCAATAATGAAAATACTAGAACATCATATGCTTGCAGTAAACGGATGGTCGACGATATTGGTATGCCATTAAATTCATATTTGGACTGTTATACTAATGTTATTATGTATTCTATTCAACTATTCATCTCATCTCATTGTGTTTCATTTTGTTGATATTCCATGCATTCCATGTACTGAAATATATTTTTGGATTTTAACTCCATTCTTCTTCCTTGAACAATCTATAATTCAAACTTCTTAGAGCACCTCCACATGCCATGACATCCCACTTTAGCATCCAATGGAACTTATCCTGCATATAGGAAGATCTACCATGGTTAATTTAGTTAAAAATAATTGAATCCTATACAAGTAAAAATTTCTGAACACATGGTGCATAAAAAACAAACACCACCTTATTTTGGTATATGTAATATGTATCCACTGTACACATTACAATTTAACCATTTATTTTTATTTTTATGTACATTAAACATAGAAGTCTTCTGGTATTTCTAATTTCTTAAAGATTTTTCACATTTTTTAACATCTATATATCTATTCAATGCTTGCAAACTAGCCACCCATATTAATTAGATTTACTGATTACTGAAAAAATACACATAATGTTGTATCTTATATCACTGTTTAGCACTTGAACGTGAATAATTTGATTCTTATGATGTCATTTTGAATCAACCTATTTCCCAGTGATCATCTGTTTGTGAGTACATATAGTCAACGCTTCAAAAAAAAATCACTATTGATTTAAATATAAGCCCATTAAGATCATAATTACGAGTGGTAGATATAACTATCATTGTGCTTAATTTTGTAGTTGTTCCATGATTTCCATGTAATAGAATACATTTTTTTAACTACATTCTTTTCCTTGAACAATCAACAATTCAAACATCTTAGAGCATCTCTACATGCCATGAAATCAAACTTTAGCATCCACTGGACATTTTCCTGCATATAGACAGATTTACCAATGCTATTTTAGTTTGCATGTAGGTTTGTTCTAGAATGTTATTTTAGTACCATGTATTGAACTTCATGGTTATTCAGACTAGGATAATTGGTGGATGAGGTCTCACATTCATGGATCCAACATTTCTGTATCAAATTGATCTATCCATGAAAGACTTGGACAAGGCAGAAAATAAGTTATTTTTCTCCCTTTTTCTTCAAAATATTTTATTGCAATCTTGTGCTCCTATACACTTGACTATGTTATTACTGCTAGAATTCAAGACAATATGAAAGTGTATAAATCTCAATGAAATTCATAAGTTATTTTTTTCACCTTTTCAAATGCATTCTGGTCAGAATACATGCATGATTATCTCAATGACTTTCTGGTCATATTAAGGCACATAGTAGCAATACCTACGTTACGTAAGAACATAGTTGTTCTTGAATACCATGAATTTAATAATTTTTTTTGAATTCTAACTTAAACTAGAACTGCATTCTATATTACATTATACTTCCATTTATATTGGATTTTATATTGCACTTTATATTAGTTCATGATGTTCTAAAATTACAGTTTACATTTCTATTTTTATTGCTATTTTAATATAACTTCATATTATAGTTTATGTTGAAGTTTATATTGAATTATCATGTACAGAGATTGAATTTACCCTTTATATTATATTATCATGCACACAGAATAAAGTTTCCTTCTGAAAGCTTGCATTATCATGCATGATCATATGTGAGTTTTCTGGTAGGTCTTCACCATTAAGTTCAAACATTTCCACAGGATTTGCTACTTCTACCTAAGATATGTCATCTACTCGGGTATGTACAGTTCTTAAAATCTATAACATTATACTATTAACTATATGATATGTGATTCTTTGATTTCAACTACAACAACTGCCTTCAAATTCCTCTAACTATATTCTCTACTTAGTTGGGCAGATGCATGGTGGTAGGACAACTATGGTTTGGTGGTACTGGGGTTCAAAGCGTCTTTTGGTTCTGGGTCTTCTCTAGAGATAACAGACCATGTTAATGAATTTATTTGAGATAACAGTTCGGTGTAATTAAATTAATATGACACTGAAACACATTTAATTTATTAAAGGTTGCTAAAACATAACTAATTCTAGATATTTTAGGTGCAAATTTTTCTCTATTCGTCATACATAGATATTTCAAGAATTATTATTGAAGTGTTTCCCAATTTCTCATACCATTCTAACAATTTTCTTATTCATATTTATGGATTTCTTATAAAATTGTTTCCTTATTAGTCATACATAGTATGTATTCTTATTTTTAAATATTAATGTATCTGCTGGTAAACATATCCACTATATCCACTATATATACTCAACTTGGGTGTATCCAAGCTTATGTGTCACCACCACATCAACCCACACCACCAAAATCTAATACTCAATTACCAAAAACCCATCCACTATATGCTCACAGCCCGACATTACCACTCGCTTTTCGACTCCGACAACTGCATAACCGCGATCGA
The DNA here is from genome assembly GCA_963277665.1 of Viscum album. NCBI lineage: Eukaryota > Viridiplantae > Streptophyta > Magnoliopsida > Santalales > Viscaceae > Viscum > Viscum album. Next base: position 198,402 of record CAUJRU010000747.1, read on the forward strand.
ACTACGCACTTAGGGCAACCTTCTTCATTCTTCTTCCTCCCGCAACGAGCACAATCTACAACCATTTCATCACACAGTATTCTTGAAAATCTACTTAATCTGTCCCCTGAAAATTCTTTGACAGAAGGTATTCTCAATTATTCTACATTCTTAAGCTATGGATTGAAGGATTGAGTTGCAGGTATGTTGATATTATTTCAAGTTATCTAGTAAAGGAAATATTAGTATACATTGAGTTCTTTAGTTTTCTCCATTAGTAGCTCTGTTCATCCCCATTGAAATTTTTTAGTGCTCTGTTCTCAACACCAAACTCCAATGTGCATTCAAATTTATTGACACCAGTATGTCTTATTAGTTTACTGTATTTTACATTTACATCTAATTTTATTGAATTATTTCCAAACTAATCATATATTTAACACTCACTCTCTCATATTAATTCTAAAAAATATGATACTATATTTCCACATCTCTTACTCAACCAAAAACAATGAGCAACTGTCAGATAGATTATACATCTGTTTGAATACTAGGATTGACAGCTTTACACCGCATCCTATGGTGTAACACTGATAACCTAGCCTTATTTTATTCCTTTCATATATTTCAGTAAGCTTTATTAGCATTTCCGGATTTTAATGTAATGTTCACAATGATTGTTTCATACAACGTTGATTTCCATATGTTTATTCATTTATGTGAATGTATATTAACAACTAAAATGGTTTTTACTATGACAACTTTTCTAAAAACAATACATACAACCATAATCTATGGATTGAAGGATTGAGTTGCAGGTATGTTAATAATCTTGAAAGTTACTGAGCAGAGGAAATATTAGTATAAAATGATTTCTTTAGTTTTTCCTCCAGTAGCTCTATTCATCCCCACTACAAATTTTGAGTGATCTGACCTCTACACCGGGCCCCACTATACGTTCAAATTTATTGACACTAGTATGTCTTCTTTGTTTATTATATTTTACATTTACATACACTTTTCTTGAATTATTTCCAAATTAATCATATATTTAACACTCACTGTCTCATATGAATTCTGGGAAAGCTCCTACAATATTTTCACAACTCGTGCTCAACCAAAAACAGTGAAATATTGTCAGATAGCTTATACATCTGCTTTGAATACTAGGATTAACAACTTTACACAACATCATATGGTGTAACACTGGTAACCAAACCTTATTTTATTCCATAAATATATTTCATTATTTCAATGTTCATGATTACATTCACTTTACATTCCATTGTGCATAATTACATTTCATTGCACACCTTGACAATTAAAAATAATGTAAGAAAATACAAACATGTCTATGCCCTCAAACTCTGTATATGAAAGGTTACAGCGGAGGAAAGTTATCAAGGAACAACATAAAACGTAAAAAAGAATCGTCTGCTTACTATTTATTTTATATTGCAGAAAAAATTATATATTTGAGAATCCTTTAATGTTTACATATATTTGAAACCTACTACTTTTAAAGGAAACATTTGTATGCTATTGATTTTCTTTCAACTGAAATCGTCACTGTGATAATGTTTTTGTTTCAGTTCTGAATTGATGTCCATGTTTTTTCTACGAATTTGGTCTCTATCATTTCAATTTCTTATTCTCAATTAGATTTATTTTAAAAATTATAATTTTTAGTTTCTATATTACAATTCTTAATTTTAGGAATCTATTTAATATTTTATGAATTTTTTTTGAAAGTGGCATTGGAAGTGGTTCTTCTGTCTTTGGATTAAGCTGTAATACTGACTCTTTCTCTAGAAAGCATAAGGTCCGACCATCTGTATCTACCACTGCTCTTATGAAATGGCATGGGATGAAAATACTGAAATCCGAGAAGACCATTCAGTTTCTTGAATCTCTTAAAGCATAGGGAGAGGTCATCATTGAGGATGTGTAGGCAACTTCCAGCCTAACTAGGCTGGTTGTTGCTCCGCCACCAACAGATAATGTCACATTTACTATTGATGAGAATATTAATCTTAAATTAACGTGTGTTGGTGGAGTGAGTGTTTTTTATGTTCATGGAAACATTTTTTTCCAGATCCTTAATGAGGAGGATGCACATATCCACGTTCAGGTGGATCTGGAAATTTTCAACATTCCAATTCAAGGAACACCCAAACATTAACAAGAAATTTTATGCCAACAAATATATTCTAGACCTGAATGATCTTAACAGGATATTTCTTGTTGGGAATGTCAGAAATGGTGTCGACCTTCTAAACTGGAGAATGCATACTGTGAAATAGACAATTGTACCTCTTATAATCAATTGTTGGACCTTGATGTTTGGGAATGAAACGTATCTGAGCATCGAGTATGACAAATCATCAACTTTTGAATGCATAATGTGGTGGTTTATGTACCACTAACATCTCTTCATGAGGCCCCATCCCAAATGATGTTAGTTATTGCTGGGTTTCAGGTAACATGTTAAATGGATCTTAATACCCATCCTATAGTATTCAGGTGATGTAGTTTTCACTCCACTGGTGAAGTTTATACTACATTGTATAAAGAAAAATATATAGAATAAGGTGAATGTTTTTCATGATTATTATTTCGATACCTTCAATCACTAATTTTCAAATTTGTATTCGAATTAGTAGTGTGCAGAATGAATTACTATTTTACATCATAAATTTATCCCTGTTTCTCCTTCCGTACTTTTGTGTTATTTTTTGTTCCATAAATTTTTCGAATGTTAAATTTCATCTGTAAGATTCTCTCAATGGTCACCTACAATTTAGGCACACTCCTCACTTTGTTTGGAAACATTATTTAGGAACATGGCATATTGATCCACCTTTGGAATTGAATAACTGTTGAAGAATTTAACAACCTTGATCAAAAAATCACACAATCAATCAACCCTTGGATATTCATTCTGACAGAAAAAATTATTAAAACACCATTAATAGTGTATGTATAATGTGTATGTAATAGTTTTTGTGTCTCACAGCATAGGATGTGACCATGATAAACTATATCACAGATGGGGTAATACTATTACTGAGAGAGATGATGGATGATCCTCTATTTACCAACTACAAGTGTTATATAATCCTTTTCTACGACTGCTTTTTTATTTTCTGAGATGTCGTTGTAATCCATATTTTAAAGTGTCCTTACATTGTTTTATTTTGACAGGATCATGTTAGTGTAATTATGGTGGATGAGGCCCATGAAATATCCCTTATAAAGATTACTTATTGGGACTCCTGAAAAAGGTAATTTTTTTTGTAAGATCAATCTATGTGAAATATTTCAAGAAACCAAACATTTCATGTGTATCCTTTCTTAAGTTATCATCATAAATCTAGATCCAACATTATCAACCAAAACATCAACTCATTTTATCATCATCTACAATGTAAGAAAAATCAATGTCTTCTTTTTTTCAAAGGATGTTTTGTTTCAAGGACTAATATGGGATACAGTTTATCCTTTCTTTTTGTGGGGTGGGTGTTTTTGTTCAATCAGGTTGATCACACCTATTTTATTTATTGAAAATTAGCATAAATCATCAAGGAGTGGATGCCCTAGACCTTGGATTTAGGGATGAACCTGTTATCTTATCTACTAGTAGATTATACATTTTACACGCTGGATGATTTTCATGCATCACGTTTTTCATGCTGGACGGTTTTCATGACTTGCTGGACGATTTTCATGAATGACATTTTTTATCAGTTTTTTTTATAGATGTTTTATCATTAAGTTGGACGTTACACATTATGGAATATGAAAATGGTGGAGGTTTTTGATACTGCATGTTTTAATGCAGATTGTTTATTGGGACTCCTGAAAAGGGTAAAATTTTTTGTAAGATCAATCTATGTGAAATTTTTCATGAAAGCAAAAATTTCATGTGTATCATTTTTTAATTTATCATCATAAATATAGATCCAACATTATCAACCAAAACATCAACTCATTATCTCATCAGCTAAAATGTAAGCAAAATCAATGTCCTCTTTTTTTAGAGGATGTTTTGTTTCAAGGACTAATATGCGATATAGTTTATCCTTTATTTTTGTGGGGTGGGTTTTTTCTGTTCAATCAGTTTGATCACACCTATTTTATTTATTTAAAATTAGAATAAATCATCAAGGAGTGGATGCCCTAGACCTTGGATTCAGGGCTTAACCTGTTATCTTATCTGCTGGCAGATTATAAATTTTACACGCCGGATGATTTTAATACATCACATTTTTCATGACGGACGGTTATCATGACATGCTGGATTGTTTTCATGAATGAAATTATTTTATCAGTTTTTTGCTCGATGTTTTATCATTAAGATGGATGTAACTCATTATGGAATATGAAAATGGTGGATATTTTTGATATTGCATGTTTTAATGCAGATTTTTTAGTTTCGGTTACTCATGGTAGATGTCATTAATAATAGGGTGTTCTGTTCTACATTCAGTTTTTCAAGTACATGAATAGTTTTCTTGGTGGACGTTACCCATTTAATGACATTTCTTTCCCTTATACTCATCATTAAATGTTTACAATTTTGTTTCGTTGTTATCTAATTGTTTTACCAGTTGTTGTGAATACAACAATAGGAATTGGTAGAGAATTCATGTATTGTGTTGTAAAATCGGGATGTTAACCTCTATTTTGACCATCATATACTTGCAGGTAATATGTGCCTTAATTTTCCTAAATTTATTATGAAAATTCAAGACACTCGCTTTTTAGTTCTATTATTTTCCTTTCAAGTAGATGATACTCTTGTAATTTTTATTTCATTTTTCATCTGTTCATTGCAGTTCAACTACTTTAGGACTGACTTCTGGATTGTGGTTTTTGGTATGTAGAAGGCGAAACTGAAATAGCACCTCTAGCCAGAAATCCTATGGATCAAACATCTAGGCACCTCTAATGAATTTTTTTTTTCCAGTATTCTCTATCCAAGGTAGGATATCTAACTTCTTCAAACCATAGCATCTGTACTTTATTTCCTAGATATATCTTCTCTTCCAGGGACATGTTTGTTCATAAGATGCATCCAGGGTCTGCTTGTGTTGTATTCAAAACAGGTTATTAGGTAGTTTGTACTATTTTCTACGATCCAGTAAACCCTTTAATTTATTTGTTTCCAGTGAGTATGTTATGTTCACTAATATCTCATGGTTGTCACTACTGTGGGAAAATATATTAATGTTTTCATATAAAGATTCAGACATATTTCAACATATTAAATGAAAAGTCACATTAAACAGTTACAATGATTTCGTGATTTTATTGGATTACTACATTACCTGAATATTATACTTTTCAGTTCAATAAGATTCAAATACAGTACCCAGTAAACCTTCAACATTTTAGTCAACAGTATCTATAATTTCAATATCCTGTTTTATACCTTAACTTCCTACAGTTTTTATTAGTACGAATCGGTAGTACACTGAAACTGTGATGCTTACTGTTGAGGGGAGCATATCTAATGCCTTAGTCTGTCAAAAACCACAATCTTTGTTTAACACAGCATGTCTGAGTGAAGAAAATTCCTTTACAGATGTGATCACCAAGAGTATTAATGACATGAATAAGGTGTTATTTTACTATTTAATAACATTTTTTCCTGTTTTCTGGTCAGGAAAATAGCTGGACAGCAACTCAAGAACCTATTGTAGATCAAATCATTTAGTTATTGAAAGAAGAAACCGACATCTAGGTTTATTTTATTAGTTTTTTTAATCTATTTGATGGTTTCAACCAACCTATTTATAGTGTATGCAAGACATTTCCGATTTAATTTAATGTGTAGGTATCTCTAAAAGTCATTAAATGTGCAGGTTTTATGTCACTGTTATCCAAGATTTGAATTACTCATCTCTGCAATAGACCTTTGAGAGACTATGTAGGTAAATATCTCCTTTGTTGGTGCAATCCATTATTGATTTTGTATTATTGAAGAACATATTTACAGATAATATAACATGTGTTCTAAACCCCCCCCACCCATATGCAAGTCACCGTCTTACTATCAATACATTGACATCCTCTTGTATGGCATTATTTTAGTGCGTCAAATTTAATCAATCCCATGAAAAAATCATTGTTAATAGGTAAAATATGAACTAAATTTAGGAATACACGCTAATGTGTTTATTTTCTTTAGTTTTGATTTGATCATGTGCATTTCTATTATAAGATATATTTGTGTTTTGAACTAATATATTTTAGTTTCTCATCATTTCTGTGCATGTGAAGGGGGTGCATACCTGGATGTTGTGGTTTCTACTATAAAGACCACACCCACTAATGGACTGGGGTTGAACTGCAGGAACTTTCCATCTATTGAAATTTTAGCTGCAACACATGTTTGGGGTTATAAACCCAAAAATTATTATCCCTTTCATTTAATTTTATTTCCTTTACTTAATTTTCTACATAAAAACAATTTTTTCCTCTTTTATGGGCTAGAAAAAATCTTGACAACACCTCAAACAGCTATTAAATATTGATTCATACTGTTGATAGAAACTAAAACAAACATCCAGGTTCCTGTTATTTCTTTGTTTTCAATGTATTTGATGGTTTCCACCTTCCTATTTAAAGTATATTCGAGTCATTGCCCATTAATGGTACAGGTTTCTCTAGAACACATTTAATGTGTAGGTATAAGGTCATTGTTATCCAATATGTGATTTAATGATCACTGTAATGGATATTTTAGAGACTGTTTAGGTAAATATATCCTTGGTCAGTTCACTCCAATACTTTTTTTTCCATTATAAAAAACTAATCAAAACACTTATTACACTTCACCTTTATAATAACTGCTTCCATACAATTTTGTCTAAATTTTTAATTGAAGTATTTTGTTTTAACTATTTTGTGAAATGGTTTTCTTCTGGATAAGGTTCCCAATAATATTGGACATTGGTTGTGGTGTCTACATGGTTGGCAGTGGGCGGTTGCAAGCACTGGCCACCAAAATGAAGTATGGAAGTGTCCTGAAACTTCCCATTCATTGAATTGTTTTTATTTCATTTTTTTTTCAAATTTCATAGTTTTATTATTACAAACCATGTCTTATATTTGATTTATCTATCAGTAATCATTTTAGTTCCCTCATTACAATTATTCTGATTGAAATTGAAAATAGATTCAATTTTTCATCAAAATTTAAAAAACCATGCACTTTCACTCTATTCTTTTATCTTTGTTAACTATTTGAATTATGTCTTCATATTCTTTTCACTCCTATTCCATTATCATACACCACTACTTTCTAATTAAAATTTATTCAATATTACTATTTCTTATCAACTTTTATAAATACTAATCTCTTTTGTGGTATTGCACTTTTAGATCTGTAACATTTTATATGTTATAGGAAATATTGTTCTGTGAGTTCATTGTGCTTCAACTCTTAACGTATAGGAAATCAGGAGCTTTCTAAAAATGGCAGTTATTAGGATCCACAACAACATCAACAAAGATATTCTGGTACCCTATTACATCATGTATTATAGTGTCTTATTTCATCAAATTTCTTCCTTTTCAATCCATTTCATATATAAATTATCATACATGTTATTATTTTTCTCTACTTTTCATAATTATAGGTTTGATACACGAACAATGGTCATGGGTTTTGGGATGATGTAACTCCAGAACAACTATCACATTTCTTGTCATGTTATTTTTTTCTATCCTCTACATATTCGTAGAATGTGGTTTGTTGATGCGGCATTCCGGTGACTTTTGAGTTTTTTTCTAGCAAAATTTTGAGTTTTTATAATCACATGTTATTTGTTACATTCAAAATTATATCTCAATAAATGACTCCATATTTTTCCTTATTTTCCATAATATTTACCATTCAATTATTGTTTTAAACATTTTCAATTATAATATGATTTATTATGTTACAAAATCAGTATTCCATTATTGATAATATGATTTTTTTATAGTGTCGTGGAAATGCACGGGCGGAGTACTAGTTTATGTCAACATATGGTGATCATAATGGTTATACCCATCATGATCTTCCA